>VDFB02292713.1:0-32316 GCA_007258455.2 Sequoia sempervirens
TATGTTTTGAAGACTAACATTGTGACATGTAGGTTTTCAAGCATTCAAGCGAACATTCAAGAAATCAATCAAGTCAATCAAGCAAGATCCAAATCCTTAGAGTGATGTGTTTGTCTTCAGTCCTCTAAGGGAAGCCATTGTAGGGTGGTGAGTTGTAGCAAGCATTGCTCATTCATCATTTCCTTCCTTTTCCATTATCTTTCTATCAAGGTCTAATAACCAAACTAGGGTTTGACCAAGGAAAATCCCCATACAAACAAACAAAACAAATTTTCCCTCTTTATGTATGTGTAGGTTACAGGTTGAAGAAGGATTGAAAAGATCTTGGAGAGTAATTTTGCATTGTTGCATTTTTTTGTCACCATTCTTGTCATCCTACAAAAACTAAGTTGTGGAATTTATTTTTGACATTTTGACAATGGGACCAGTGTCAAACATAAGCTTAGATCTATCAATAGAGGACCCAAAAAGTTGATCTTGAACCCTATACAAAGACCCATTCACCCATGGGAAAAAGAGTCCTTGTAGGCACCTCAAAACCAATTTTTTTGAGCAGGTTTGATGCCCTTTGCACTTTCGAGATCCACTGGTAGACTGTTGTTTTCGTCTCTCAGTCGTTGGGATCTTTCTTTTTTAATATTAGAGCATATAAGATAATTAGTTTGATCATTCCAAAATATTTCTAATCAATTCCAATCCCCCATAGGATATAGATCCAAGTCTAGTTGGCTCACCTTTAGGTCTGAAAGTCAATCTCTTGCACCCTGTGATCTATCTCTCAATGAAATTTATAAAAATGTGAAAATGGCCCTAGGCTATGGACACTAATCTTAGATTCACCACATTTCTATATTTTAGACTCTATGAGAGCATAGGTAGAGGATAATTTCTCTCTTGGCATAGCTTGTCCCACTCATCTTAATGTAATCACTAAAATTGTAAAACTTATGATATTTTAATAGATAATTTTATCATTGCTCCAACATGATAGGAGTTAGGAGTTATGCTTTACCAAAAGAAGCATTTAGTTGTATTTGTTACCTAATTTTTCTTTCAGCTCAGTCAGGTAGAGCTATAACAACATTTGCAACTAAAGATATAAAAGGTACACATAGAACTTCTGCTAAAGTTTTCATCATTACACAAAAGATGCTATCAAATGAACTTTCAGTTTTGTTATGCAAGTGTACACAAGAGAAAATATTGCACAAGTTTTGCATAAAATGCTATTTTTTATTCATAATTACACATGTATGGTGTCCCACACAAGTTGTGAGAATGACTGATTCAATGCAATATAAAAGTAAACTATACACTTGAATAAAAAAAAGAGCATATGAAAGGAATAGGGATTTGTCATTGCCTAAATGACGAACCCCAAGGTTGAACGACTGCATCTTCAACTTCTCTCGCTTGGTTGCTCCTAAAGTTGCTCTGTTGCTCTGGAAATTACCTGCAAGGGATTGAGAAGTTGAGTTAGAGCTCGGGATGCCTACTCTCTTCATATACAACATCAACAAACATATAATTTACTTTCATAAGGCATTAAATTAGTTTTGCAATTATCACATATATCAAGGAAAAACAAAAGATCATCATTAATATCCATCAAATTTTGAGCTTCATTGTTTTATCTAACATGTTTGTTCACTGTGTAGGTATAGGTACATTTTTCATTGCTGAATTACTTTGTTCAACATCACAACATGTGGAGGAAAATGGGCTCCCACAAGGGTTGAGCCCAACATGCTACCCCCTTGGTTTTTGAGAGGGATATAAGGCACTAAGAAGCAACCTATACATCTTAAAGCAATACCATTTGAAAAGTGTTCATAATGATAATAGTTCAAGAATCTTCAAATAATGGAGTCATTGTCATTAAACAACTCGGATCATTGGAGGAAAGTGATGCATTACAGTGATCAATACAATGTATCACGATCAATGAGCAAGTGACTATATATGAGCGACAACCATTTGCAGTATTGAGAGTAGCAATTCTTCATATTGTTCAAGCAACAAATATGGTTGTTAATTTAAGAACATACAAACATAGTTTATAGGACATGTATGGAGGAAATCATACACCCCATGTATGTGCTCAAATCATTATAGTGGACAGTGAACAATGAAAGATAGCTTTTACAAAGGAAACCTTTAAGAGTGTTGACAGAATATACAAGGGAAAATCAAGGAGAAGGGTAATCATCTCAAATGGCTACAAGTTTCAAAGGTTCAAATAAATGCATAATAACTAAAGTTGGTATACAATATAGAAAGAGTTAATGATGAAGAGTTTTCAGTCAAGTCAAAAGGTAGTCTCAGTCATCATTGTAAGGAACAAAGGCATGCTAGAAGAAGGATGCAGAGATGTTATGTTGCAAATAGGAACATCAAGGTATGAGGAACAAATGGAGTTAGGACTATCAAGTGTTGATCAAGGCATACATACCTACATCTTGAAGACAGTCCAAGAGACCTGCTAGAGTCATCTAAGCTTATCTATAAGGGTGAGGTTATCAAATCTTTAAGGTTATGTCCTTCCTTAGTCTTCAAGCCTTTAAGGATCTTTGAAGAGTTTAAGATAAACATATCACGGTATCTTTAAGAGGTGATGTTTAGAGAGTGCAAAAGAGATAGAGGCAGAGTTGCAAAACCAACATGAGGAAAATAAATAAAGATTAGTGTTCTTAAGATCCTGATATATCACTACAGTTGTAGGAGACAACAAATTGGTTAAAAAGGAAAAGTTTATGCAGAAAGAGGCTTACCCTACTTGGCCTCAACATAATTTTTTTTTGAGATAGTGCATGAATATCGATGATAGGAAGTGCTTAGTCAAGACATAGATGAGCATTGACAAAACATGACAGAGATAGAAATATGAAGACATCAAACATGTAGAAGACATCAACAGGTATGATAGGAGCAACATATAAGAGACTATATAGTCATATGGAAGGATGGTCTACCAAAGTAGTAGCCTCAGAATGAAAAAAACCCAGATCATTTTTAAAGAGAAATGCAAGAAACTCTCAGCCAAACAGAAGGAAGAAACCCATAGCATTTGCAAAAGCCAAATATAGAAATGAAGTGAGGTTTTCATTTTCAACTACACAACATTAAAAATCTTGTACAAAGTCGTGAATCAAAGTAGAGAATGCTCAAGAAAGCATAGGAAATTTCATCTTTTCTTTCAAATGAAAACAACATTTTACTCACAAACAATGATGGAAAATGCATTTTCTTTTTGCAAATAAAGGCATACCATGCACAGGTCAAGCATGAGTTCTACATGTGATCTTCAGAGACCTCCATGAATGTCCCAGTTGAAATCCTCTGTTGGCGGCTCAAAGTTTCCAGAGTATATGTAAAGTGAAAATGAAATGAAATGAAGTGTGTGGCCGCGGGTTTCTTTAGGGTGAACTTTTGCCCTAAATTGGTTGACAAACAAACGATATTTTTTTCCTTTGTTTTAAATATTTTCAACATGAATTAATGTCCCGTTTTGTGTATTTGAATGTTTTGTGCTTATCTTTTGCATAGTTTGCAAAGCCTAGTCAAATGTCCCCTTTGCATTGATTCCCAAAACATGGTCAAGTCAAATGTCTTTATTTTTGCACCAAATTTGAAATGTAAAAGCATTATTGAAGTGATAAATTATAAATCACTTTGATAAATGTTATATAAGTGCAAAGCTAAAGAGGCGTTGTTTCAAGATATGGTCAAAGGGGGTAGTTTGAGGATTTATGAACATTGCCAAGCATCTAGGAAGAGGTTTGGGAAAGTTATCCAAGAAGTGGAGGAGATATAGGAACTGTTTTGACTCAGTTTTGGAGGGGTTTGAAAGCATCTAGAAGAATTTTTAAGTGCCTTTATGGTAGAAGAGGTCAAGCCTTGACCTTTTCTTCATTTTAAAGCCTTTTTGGAGTCTTTTGAGGGGCTAAAAAATATGATTTATTGTTGTGCACGACCAAGGGAGGTTGAAGTCCCTATCTTTGTGGAGCTACTTGAAAAAACATAAAGTAACTTCGAACTTCATTTTTGAAGTTAGTTCTTTTCATTCTCATGCTACATTGTCACTCATTTTGGAGTTCTTTCAGTAGGAAGCAACATTGTAACTCTTTTACAGACATGTATAGAAGTATTACACCTTTGGAGATTAATAAAGTTAAGAAATTTTTCCTTCTCAAAATCTGTGTTATTGTGTGTGGTTAAATGGTTGATGCAATTTTCTTGTGATACATGTGATCCTTGTAGTTGTGTCTCATTGTTAGCACCTTTATACAAAATAAATATGTATGTTTGTAGGTTGTAAGTTGTGTTGGAATGCAAGTAGTTCAAGTTGTGAAGAGTGTATGTCTTCCTTCTAGGATTGTGAGTATTATAATGTTCTTATAAAACACTGATGCAAAAGCATATAAATCTTGAGTTGTGCATGTAGAAGCTTTTTGTTGATTTAAACTGTGTGTAAAAGCACCAGTACAAGTTTTAGGCAATCAAACTTGGTGCATCACCCTTAGTCATATATGTTTTATTTTATGCAATCTTTCTTACCCTTTTCCCAACAAGAAGTTAGTTTTAGGTGAGTACCATAAGAGCCAGCTTACTCTAGAGGTTAGCTTCCAAAATCTGAGCCCACAATCAGAGAAGCTTTCCAATGTTTCACCGATAGGCTGAGTTTACTCAGCAAGGGTGAACTATTAGGAGACAACAATATCATAGAATTAGCTAGCTTTCACTAGTAGCATGTAGATAATAGATGTTTAGAGTGTCCTATGTTTATAGGGTTAACCAACTCTCACTAGTAGCAAGTAGGTGACAGATGCCAAGAGCTACTCATTTCGAGAGGTGATAGATGATAGCTTTCACTAGTAATGACATTGGTGTATTAGAAGAAATGTTTGTGCTTTCTATGTTGTGCTTTTTTGAGGTATGTTTCTCAAGGTTTTGATTATTAAATCAATCCAAGTGATTAAAAGTATAGGCAATAGTTTTGAGTTAGGGGTAAAACCATAAGATCTTTTAATTATGTAACTTATTCAATGACATACATGATTAAAGGGGCTTGGAAATATTATCATTGACTACTCATTTTGTGTATTATTACACTTGTGACCTTGCCAATGATAACAATATGCAATATGAGATGCTTATCTCATTATCACAACTAACATTGATCTCAAAGAGAGGTTGGGACCCACGATGTAGTATAAGATTCACCCAATGTTCCCCTTTTCGGCTTAGATGTACTTAAGGATTATGTGTTAATGAGTTAAGTAAAGGGGAGGGGGGGAATGCTTGTAGTAAGGTTGCAACCACTTTCTTTTTTGCTAGCTATTCTATGTGTATGTATGTGATGAATGTATAAGTTGGTCCCTATGTGAATTGAATTAGGAGCATAAGCTCAATTAATGATTGAGGTTGAAGATCTCATCCTAGTGGTGTGGATGAAGTCTTTTTATTTTGGTATGTGAATTACAACATCCTCTAATTCCTATAAAGTGCTACATAGTTAGAAACATCTCAAATGAACCCTCAAAGGTTAGGTCTAAGTCTAAGAATTTATCTTGTTATGTGAGCTTATCTTATTCACTGCAATATTGTACATTTATGGTGTAAAGCTACTAACTTTGCTATAATTGCATAAGATTATGAATTTATCTCATCTAATTGAAAATAATTGCTTGATTGATAAAAAAATTAAAGACATAACAATTTTTTATTTTAAAAATGATATAATTAGAAATGGCTATTACAATAAATAAGTGCTTAGGTCATGCTGGCATTGGGGGTATTGGCTGGGATAGCTTGGGGGATGTTCAATTTCTCTTCTTTGTGTATAAGGGTCTTCATACTAATAATCTTATGGAGGCTCATGCCATTTTATTCGCTGTGGAGAGGGCCAGTCTTTTGGGTTGGCGAAGGATCATATGTGAGTCTGACTCTCAGGTTGTGGTGAACTTACTAAAAAGGCAGTATTTAGATGATGTGAGTTGGCAGCTGGCTTTGATTGTTGAACAAATTCTCACTCTTTGTGCTTCTCTGGACTATATTACTTTCACTCATATTCCTCGAGAATGGAATGGTGTTGCTGATTGCTTGGCTAAATGGGCTTCTGATCATATTCATGATTGGAAGGTGGTGGATCGGGGTCAACTTCCTGCGGGTCTATCTCTCCAATTGGATCACTTGATTGAACTTGATAGGGCCATTTAATGCCTTGCTTTGTAACATTTTCTTGTTTGAATAAAGTTTTTACCCCTCCTTGATGTTAAAATAAAAGAAAATAAAAAATAGCCACCATCTAGCATCCTTATAGATTTTTTATTACAGACTACACGCTCCGGTGGAGAACGTTTATCTTAATCAAAAACCAACATATTACAAACTCAACAACAGAGGGGGACCATATTGCACATCGAAACTGAGAGAAAAGACAACCCAAGGCTTATAAAAATATAAACCACCATTACCTCCCTCGATGTAGCTTGGCAACAATGTTTCTAAATATATTAGGGGTTTTCCATCCATCGTTTTTCTTTATAGTGGCTATACATCCTTTCTTTATCTTAGCATGATCATCAAAAAAACCATCAATGTAGTGGAGAAAGTGTTCAGCGTTGTTTATTTCTCCTTCGGTACTAAGAACAATGGTGAGAATCCATTCTTCACATGCGAGAGATCTTCTTATGTACTGGGAAGCATTCATATGAGGAGGAGCATGCAATAGACTTCTCCTAGGACTTTGAACCACAGCACACACGATAATGTCGCTCAATGATTCTGGGGCTTGCAGTAATGCATCCATGTCGCCGTTTTCATTTATGTGAATCTCACTCACTGCATCCACGCCAATCACGTCGCAAAAGAGATTGGCATTTAAAATTGACTCCGATGCATAACCTGCTCTCCCAATTACTGTAGTGAACTCTGATGGGATCCTCTATATTAACAAGCAAAAAATAATCTTGTCTTAGCTGGTTACATTAGATTCAGATGAATTGCTAGAAAAACACAAAAACCCTTTTACTTACAATATTCTACATAAAATATAACTAGTTGTAAAAAGTCTGAGCGCAAAGAAAAAGGGCTTCTTTGTAATTGAAAAATATATTTAACTTAAAGAAAATATATATATTCTACATAAAATATAAATAGAGTCTTGTGCATTTGCAAAAGCACTAAAAGTGTGGGTCAAGTAGAGTTAAATACCTGTGACATTTGAATGAAATTCCATGCAGCTTTGTCACCTGTTGAAAGATAGAGATGCTTTAATCCTTTCAGTTTTTCAAGGTCTGTTATATTATGCAGCTTCTGGCATCCATCAATGGTAACACTCTTCAGACAACTCAGAGTTGCAAGACTTGGCAGCTCTTCAAACTTCTGACATTCAATAATGCTTAATATTACAAGATTTTTCAGCTCAAGGTTACTGGCTATTCTTTTCAGTTTTCTACAAAATTCCAACAGAATAGAATTCATACTTGTTACAGCTGTTAAATCGATTTCACTTAGATTTGGCATATTGCTAATGTGAAGATATTTAAGTTTGGGACAATGCTTCCCACTAATTGAGACTTTGGTCAAATGTTTTAAACCAGCAATATATATTGTTTCTATCATGCTCACTGGGGACTGATCTGCTCCACTTTTGCCGAAAGCAACTTCCCCACTTACTTTTAAATGCCTCAAAACCAGAGTTCTAAGATTAATAAGTTTACTAAGCGGATCTGATAAGATCTTCCATTCAACTGTTTCTTCGCACCATCTTGTTATGTCCAGTTCTTCGAGACGAGTTAGCATCCCCAAAGATTTTGGAAACTCCCTCAAATGCATTCCGTGAAGCTGCAGCGTTTTCAAGTTGATAGGCGCCTGAAATTCCCGATTCATTAGTTTGAAGATGTTTTCTTTGGAAGATAAACAATCTCTTTTATGCTAGGTTATTCTTAAATATAATTCAGTTTAATAGTTAAAAGTTGTCGGAATAAAATAAAATAAAATAATTTTTTTTTAACAAATAGTTTATAGTTTGTAGAAGAAAGAAGAAAATAAATATTTTGTAATTCCAAAACTTTTATATTGAAGAATTAAGTAATCAGTTTTACAAGCTGGGAAAGAGTTTTTTCTGTAACAAATTGTCTACTGCCTCTATTCCCTTCAAAGTAGTATCAGAGTATGTAGGAGAAAATTGTGAGAAGGATCGAATGTTTCAATTAATTCTGCCAATAGAAAAAAAAAAATCATTTTTTTGAAAAAGCTAAAGATTCTGAAATTAATCCCTGTTACTTAACCATTATGAAAGGAATGAAAAAAATAGCTCGCCGCTTTAAAATATAACAGAGATTACCAAACTAACATATACCAATTGGTTGCTCTGCAAAAAACTAAAAATGTCTTATTATTTCTTTGAAAACATTTTCAGACCAATACTCTGTTTTCCTGGCACATTTCAACAGCATTGTAGCGGCTGTTATATATAATTTCCTGTCACATCCCCACGACATGCCCATTTCAATTGGGCATTAAATGGCTCAAATAATAATGAAAATAAAATACTAAAGAAATATTGGACAAGGCCGGGAAAGGACGAGTAAGAAACCTCCTGCAACTCTTATTAACTAAGCATGGGTTCTGGTATGCAGTATGGTATCCCTCTACAAATTTCACTTCCTTGAGTACATTCGAGAAAGGGCGGCAGAATGGGTGTCCTGAAGTATGGACATCCATCAAAGCCTACAAATAGAGGAAAAAACCATTAAATGTGGTCTGAAGGAAGGCATGAGAGGAGGTTTGGTGGGGGATCTAGTATTTGAAGGAGGCTTATTTGATGGTTGCAGGAGATGAAGAAAATGAATTTGTGGAAAGGGCTGTAGAAACTATATAGAGAAAATGCACAAGGAAGAAGGAAAACGCGAGGATGGGGAGTTGAATCACCTGGGAGAGATAGCAAAGAGAGGGCAGGAGAAAGAAATAAGAGGAATGCGTATTAGGGTGAGAGAGAAAGCATGAGGAGAAGGCAGTAAGATCAAGCAGAAGAAGGAAAAGGCAGAGGATTTAATAGAGAAACTCAGAGGAAGACGCCACTGGTAGGCGCAAAATCCAAATTCTCCAACTGTGGTCAGCGTCCTTCGTGCCTGCAATGACGAGTATTCTTGAAAGAGAGTTTTGAGAATGATTGAAAGAGAGTTTTGAGAACGATTAATAGGGGAGAGGGCTCAGTAGTTGTGCATCCTAATTTCGTGTTTCTAATTATTTTATATGGAAATTTCAAATCACTCTCAATTTTTTATAGCAGCTTACTTGGCAAGTCCCCTACTTATAACTAAGGTTTCAGGGCCACATAATCAAATATGATGCCACATCAACATGCTTTTTGTCAAGTTGTCCAAAAAGGCCCAAAATGAAATTGAGACCAATACTTGTGCAGTCACAACATGTTTTATTGAGTGCTGATGTGGAATCACATGACTGGTTGCTTTTTAGATCAAAGGAATACATTTTTTTTAATTATGGGTAGTCATCATCAACACTAGCAACTTTAAAGTCACAACTATTGGTCCAATGTTTATAAAAATATTGAATATTTTATAAACAACTACTATCACAACTATTGAAAAATGCTCATGTACTGGGTCCTCTTCCCTATATTCATTGCATCTATGCTCATTTTGGTTGCGGGATTCTAAATTCGAGAGACGAGAGCAGTGATGACTTATAGTACATGAGAGGAAATGGGCTTGTGGATGAACATGGGTTCATGAAGGAAAAATCTATTTGGTTTTATTTCAAGGAGAGAGTTATTGAGTTGTCCCAACTTCAATCCCTATTTGAAGCTGTTTGTGGGTCCTCCAAGGCCATTGAAGAATGTTCAAGATTTGAATATAACAATTAGTGGAGTTCTGACACCTATTGCAAGTGATTGGATGGCAATTGTTTCACCGTCTTTTGTCAAGTAAGTGGGTTAACTTAATTGTTTGTTTATTTTAGCCTTAAAATTTTTGCTTCATTGAAGTGAAATGATATATGAAGCTGGCCAGTAAACTTTTTATTGAGATTGTTGATCATGGTATAGGAGCAATTTTAAGGCTATTTCCCATCTCTGGGTATATTTGATCCTAGCAGCTAGAAATGATGTCCTTTTAAAGCTTGTAAATTATGAACTTCCTAATGATGAAAGCTCTAGATCTATGTTACATGAAAGTATTATAGTATGTTGTGTCTTAAATTTTTTAGTGTATTAGTAATATATATGAATGATTCGTTATTAGATTTATTTTTATAAATATTGTTGTGTGAATAAATACATGTCAAACATGTTGGTATTATGTCGAGAATTTGGAACTACTCTATATTATGTCTTATGGTTGGTGAGTGGGGTAAAGGATGTAATGATTTGTATTGATTGGTTTCTCATAATAATCTTTTACATCAAAATATAGTGAATTAAAGAAAACATATACTAATAACCTTAACACATCTTCAATCCCTATTTTGTCTACACTCCCATCAATAATTGTATGATTCAAGAGAAGTTTTATGGCTGCATGTGTTGTTGGAAAATGTTAAAGCCTATTAGCTAAAAGTTGATGTTGTAAAGAATATAGGATTTTAATAAAATAAAAATATACCTAATAATTTGGAGTTAACTAGCTGTCCAAACTATGCCATATTTCCATGATTATGGATTGAGCCTTTCAAGGTTAAATTATTTCCTTTCTTGAATGTTTAGACTTCCTCATAGACAAGAGGGGGCAGACAATGCATATTCTCAAGTTTCTAAATGGAAAAATGTGGAATAGAGGGGTAGATTAAACCTCTAGTTGTAAATGTATCCTCCTACTATAAACTAGGAATAAGATAAACTTAGTATGAGTTTGACTTGTGATGGGATGATAACGAATTCTTTTAATAACATTAGAAGTACTCTATATTGAATATATTTGATGTTGCAATTTGATACCTTTTGTAATTTTCTTTAAGATTTGGGAGTGGGGGAGGGCAGGGGTGGAGGGGTGTAAAGGCTTAATATGACTACATGATGTATATAGATCAAATGAATTAACATTTAATTTGATGACTTGTTTTTTGAGATTAATAGATAAATCTATTTGCAATTATATAGTAAACATCTCCTAATATCATATTTCTTACCAACAATTTCATATATAGTTATAGGCAAGAGTGAACTTTTCATATTTCACAAGCTAGACTATTTTAAGAGTATTGGTTTTCACTAGATGACAAGGATATTAAGTGATTAAGAGTATATTATTATCGGATGCATATACTTGGATGTTGATCTAATGAATATAGTGTCGTCAACCACCTAGAGTCGAATTACACATGAATTTTCTTAGAGCAAGTTTATAATTATTGTGTTATGTCTTTCAAAGTTTAAATAATGTTTGTATGCCCTTATGAAGGCATATGTGTTCTGATTGAGATTGATGTCATAATTTAATATAATTGCGAACCTTGATCATATTAATAGAATATTATATTTTAAATAGATTTTAGTATTGACATCTTCATTGTTAGTAAACTTACCTTAATTGAGCTATTAGCAAAAGAGAAATTTGAGCACATAAGACAAAATTTGAGTATTGCAAATGCTGAAATAGTTAGTAGTAGAAATTAAGAGAGAGTGTTGGAATAAAACAAAATGAAATAATATTTTTCTTACAAATAGTTTGTAATTTCTAGAAGCAGTAAAATAAATATTTTGAATGATAGTTACTAGCTTTGCACTTTGTATGTTAAGATTACAAAAAAAACTTTGTAGTTCTAAAACTTCTGTATGAAAGAATTATGTAATTATTTGTACAAATTTAATGAATTGTTTTTTCTCTAACAAATTGTTTTTTATCTTTGAAAATTTATTTTAAAAATAAAATAAGTATTTACCACTTTTAAAAAAAATAAAAAATAAAAATATTATTAATTGTTTGATCATTGAACTCCATAATACAATAGAAAATCCAAAACTGAAAAAACAAAATACCTGAGCAATGCTCTTCCACAGTTGTATTTTATGGCTTTTGAGAATTATTAACGGCTGAGAAACATACTCCCTCATACTGTAAGGTTCTTGGAGAATGCTTAGACACTCCAGATTTTGCAAAGGAATCCATGAGGGAATGCTTTTCAATTGACCGCGCTTCATCATAAGTCGAAGCCATAGCAAGATTGTTGGTTTCTGACCATATTTTTCTGAATTTCCTAAAAAATATGTAAGATCGGCACCTGTATTCGTGTCAAAAGTAGAATTGAGGCACCTGAAACTATTGCTGTTGTCTTCTGTGAGAATCTTTTGGAATTCCTTTAATGCCTGCATCGTACGTCAGATCAAATTTTTATGTCACAAAAAAATAGTAGAATCTTCCATCCACAACGCTGAAAAAATAGCTCTACTATAATCAGGAACACACAATATCAGAACACTACCACCCATCTAAAGAAATGTTGAAAAAGGTTTGAAACTAAGAATATCACTAAGTCACTACGAGAAAGAAGCAAACCAAAGATTCAAGATCTTCAGGGCGCCATATTCGACGAGGAGTTTTCAAATCATCTGCCATTTGCCTTCCTAAATCACGGAGACTGTCATGCATTCTCAAAACAAGGTAGTCTTGGTAGCGAAATTGCTGGTCATCATCGCTGCTTTCCACTTCAACAAGACATTTGTCTTTTAAGGTCTGAAGTGCATGCTCACCGCTCCAGCCCGATCCCTCCCATATTTTCATTGCCGCGTTCTTCGACTTGCCTACAAAGAAACATGCGATGTCCATGAAAATTTCTTTCTGCTCCCTGTCGAGGGCATCAAAGCTTATTTTGAGTCTGCATTTTATATCTTCAGGCAGCATCTTGCGAACTTTATTCAATTCTAATTGCCAATAATGTTTGTCATTACTACCACAAACATGACCTCCATAGACTTGAAGAGACAAAGGTAAACCTTCACTCACTTGCAAAAAATTCTCAACCAAATCTTCATAACCTGTGGCTGGACATGGTTGGTGGAAAGCGCTCAAACAAAAGAGCTCTTTGCTATGCTTCATGTCCATTCTTGGCATTTTATAACGAAGGGTAATTTCTGTGCATATTAACACCCTTTCATCACGGGTCGTAACTATTACCAGACTGCCAGAAGGCAGAGAATCTATGTCAAGTAGAGATTTCAACTGGTTGGATTGGTCAATATCATCTACAATAACAAGGAAGCGCATAGACTGGCTCTTTTTCAAACGATGCCTGAGATAGCTCTTTCCTTCATCTGTACTCTGAAATCTGCGTTTTTCCTTTAGTAGGTCTTGGAGCAGCTTAGATTGCAAATAAGGCAATTCGCTTTTTGAAGATGCTTCCCTTACGTCGAAGAGAAAACATGATCCATGGTAATTTTTACGCTTCTTATTGAACAACTCTTTGGCTAGAGTTGTCTTTCCCAGTCCCACCATCCCAAAGATGCCAACCATGCCAACCTTCTGCTCACTCCCCATCTGGCACCGCCTTTCAAAATCTTCTACAAGTTCATTCAGTCCCACTGGATTTTTTGCAACAACTAATGGTCTTGTTTTCTCTAGTTCTTTTAATACATTGGACACTATTTCTTTACATAGATTCTCGTGGTCCCTGAAAATTTAGAGCACAAAACCAGAATTTGATGAGAATGACTTCCACTATAACAAAATCAGTAAGTGGTAAATTGATTTTGATGATTTTGAACTGATATCAATGCAAAACCACATCAAAGAAGCTTTAGAGGGCAACCGGAATTTTATCACAGGAATGTTCTGCTATAACAAAATCAACGAGGTGAATTATAAGAAGATTTTGATAATACAGAATCAACATAAATGGAAAAAATAATGATGAAGTCTTACAAATGATCATCCTTGCTGATGTCGTAGCCAGAGATGAGAGAGACCGAGTGAAGGGTATCTTCCCACCTCTCAAGTTTATCAAGATACCTGCCCTTAGCTTTATACTTCTTAAATGCTCTGGCATACTGTCCTGTTTGGACGTAGCGGAGGTCCTGAGGTGTAACATCATAAAACACAGGAATAAGTTTAGCATTTGTTTTTAACATTAAACACAGTTCATCTAAACACCAAACGGATTCGGCATATCTCTTTGAGAATATAGCGATTTGAACTGTTGCAGAGCGAATGGCCTTCTGTATTGTAGATGGAAAGAAATCTCCCTTCTCCAACTCTTGGGAATCCAGAAAGCCCTGGCATCCCACGTCCTGAAGAGAATTATAAAGTTGAATAGCCAGTGTCTCTTTGACATCAGGGCCTCTGTGGTTGATGAACACATCATAGAGCTTCGGAGAGGCACATGGCCTTTGCGATCGGCCTGTAGGTTCCATTACCCTCAGATGAGTGGGGCAATATTTTCCCCACCAGAATACTGCTACACTAAAATATACTGAGAATTGAGAACCATGATGTCGATTAATATCGATTTCAGCATACCAAGGCGAGCCCGCAGGCAAAAGGAATGAAGTCGAATCGTTTATTTAGAAAAATGTAAGCACTCAATCGAAGAATTCTAGTCGTTACCTTGCAAATTGCTGGAAGTTTCCGTGATGTGGAGCCTAAAGGCCATACATCTAGCTTCCTCGAAGCCAAAACAAACCACCCATTTGTGGGCCAATTTGACCTACTACATACCCAAGTCATCCATTGTGGGCTTAACGCCAAATTCTACACCAACATTTAACCTGGTTTGGAAAACCTTAAATCGTTCGATAGAATTAGGGCATTTTCCAGTGAGGGTGGTACCACTGTAAAGTACCCCGGTCGATACATGCAGGGTAGGCACTCGGTCCCCTATTTCCTTTTCCGAATAAAATCCCTCAAATTGCAATCCTTAATACAGATTCTTGAGTATACTACAGAAGCCAAGAAAAGTTTGGTGCCAAACAGGCTGCCGGTGACACTAAATAAAATTAGTTGTTCCAAACAGTAAATACATTTCTGAACATAGTTGTACTTCTACTTTGACAATTGGCAATGGAAGACTCTTACACTAAAATAATAAATTTAATGTTTACCACAGCTTAGAATGCATTGAACATAATCAGATTTAGAAATACTTCTAGAACGTGTTTGATCGTCATAAATAGACAAAAGGGCCTATAATCATTGACTAGACATTCTTAAACTTATATATAAAAAAAATTAAGTACATACAAAACCCAAAGGTCCATACTGAATTGTCTACCCAGCATATAAAATTACGATTTGACCGCATTTATTAATTAATTAAAAGAAAAGATGCAATGCATTTTTTATTTTTAATTAATTAACAAATGTGGTCAAATTGTGGTTTTGTATCCTGGATAGACATTGCCGACTCATACCATGAGAAAACTTGAAGAAAATGATAGTACTATGTACATAGACTTGCTCAGCAAGGTATGCTAGTACTTGTAGGGGGCTTTAGATTCACCACATGGCATGCCCAGGGGAACCCACACCAGTGGTGCCATGACTCCCCAAACCCCACCCCTTGACAGTCAAAATATAAAAATCCACCACTAGATATTCCTCCAAAATATAGAAGATTCCACATCTTGGGAATATTCTATTCATCAGAGGCATATTTTATTGGCCTCCTATATTGATGTTAGCAAGTTGACATCACCAGGTCAACCCTCCAACTTGCCCACCTCATGGTTCGAAGTTTTGATTTTGGACTCCAACTTCGAAAGGGAATATCTTGGTCATATGGGTTTTTTTTTAGCTTGTTTTATTATGCCGAAGGCATATCATATTTGAAAATGCCCAACCTATTTTTTACTACCAACGGTTAATAAGCGAGCAGAAGGATGATAATACAGTTATATCAATCTCACCTGTTCAATATTATCTGTCAATATTTTAATCTTTCTTGTTTTCCCATGTTTGAATATTGTACACTATACTCTGGTGCTGTTTTAATCAACAATATAATCTTTCTAAGAGCCCTTGCAAGATGATCAGTTTGATCATACCGGTTCATTTATTTCGTTCGTCTTTTCTCCTTTTTCATCCAAAATCTGCCAACTTTTTGTAATGTAGAGTAGATAGCAATACGGTCAGTCATAAAGAACAATTGAATATAATACAACTGTAAAATTGCCATGGCTTCGAGCAGCAATCACGTCATTAGATATTTTATCGAGTGTGGTATGGAATGTTTATTAGAAGAAAACAGGTTGTTCATACACAACTTGCATTTTTTGCTAGCTCTGACAGATCACATTTACTACAAAATAGCGATGGCATTAATTTTTTGCCAGCTCTGACAGCTCGCATTTACTACAAAATAGCTATGGCATTAATAAATATTGTACATTGATGTTACATATGTCTTCATATTCTCTAGCACACCTTTAATGTCTGCAAGTGGGTGTTGAGAATGAGGCCTTCTCATTTGGTCAATTTTTGTGGAGGCAATGGTGTTTTTGCTGTGTATTGTGTGGAGGCTGGATGCGAGGTGTCTAACAATGGTGGATACATTCAGTGTATTGTTCTTGACCATGATGCTTTTAAGCGACAAAAACTTATTGTTGGATTTAAACAATCATTAATGTTCCATTTTCATCTGCAATCTTCGTCTTGTGCTTAGGATTTTTCTTTTCAGTGTAGTTTTTCCATTTTTCGTTTGGAATATGGGATCCATTGTTCTTTCTTGTTTAGAGTTGTAGAGTTGTTTGGAATGAGAAATAAAGCTATAGATGACCCAAACAGAGTGTTTCTTATTCTCGAGTGTGATCTTTTAAGGAGTTGTGTTAAGAAAACGACTGTGTTTTTTGAGTACTCTCTTTTCCTACAATCGTGTAGTTTGATGGGTTTTTTCACTGTTGAATATTGTTTGCTTTATCGTAGATGGAATGAGCATTTAGGCCGTATTGGGTGTTTAAAATGTCTGGGACATACAAATACTTTATTTCTTCAATAAATTTGAGGTTTTCTAGGGGGATCCTCCTTTCTTAATCGTTGCCTCTTTCATACGTGAACTTCTTAGCTTTTGTTCTATTTTTTTGAGTTTGAAATGTTTACGACTGGCAGCAAATTGTTTCCTTTCTGGAAAATTGGAAGTTTTTGTGCCTCGATGCGTCTGAAAGTTTGATAGCACAAAAAATTATTCAGTTTTGGTATTTTACGTTGCTGCAATCTAAAAGATGCTCCATTTCCTCTCAAAATTGACACCAAAAAGGCTTGTAAAGTTTCATTTTGCAGGTTGTTAAAGTTAGTAAGGGAAAATTCTTGCTTGCATGAAATAACCCATTGCTATCTTTGTTTTGTGTTGCTTATTTCAAACTTTTTTATGTTATGAATTTGTTTATAGTAAATTTGAGCTGGAAATTTCTATTAACTTATAGGGTTGTATCTACAAGTTTTTAAAATTTGCAAGGCCAAATCCTTGTTGGTATGAGATAGTCATTGTTATCTTACTTTTATGTTTTCTTGTTTCAGTGGAATATGTAAAGACCATTAGTATAAAGCCAATTTCTGATTTATCCTTTATTGGTAATAGGCTAATTCAGGAATCCCATGATTCATGCATTTTTTTAGAGCTTTTTGTAGTGGCATTTTCTATCATTCATAGTAATGTTCTTATCATTTGATTCTCACCATTGTCTACAAAATAATCTCCATTGAATCTCTCTGATTTTCAACATTGAGTATTCATCTTATTTTTTGTGCATTCCCTGCTCTAGAAAGATGAATGTTTGTATCCTCGTCTAATTTTAACTCCATAGGGAATGATGAATGTATAGCTTTGAAATTTGATTTTCCATCAACATCAGGCGCACATAGGTCTTTATTGATCAGAACAAACGAATTCACACCAATATCGTTGCACAACAGTGGTTTGTTAGTAAATGAATTAGGTAGCATTAGTTCAAACAAGACAACTAATAGTCTGCTTTAGATTACTTGACTGTAACAACACCAGCATAAAACTGTTTTCTCCTTTGATTACGAGTTTTTTCGGCCAATTTAAATCTTCTTTTCAAAGGAAACTCTTCGGTGTACCCATTGCACACCAAGGTGCGATTGCTAGTTTAATTTGAAGTAGAAATTCACACTCTTCGCATTGATGAAATTAGTTTTTGATTTTAGTGCTTTTTATCCCTAAAAATTACAAATTTTTAGAGGTTTTTTTATGCTATTTTCATTTTGGAAACTTCAAGGGCCCTTTTTTTGCTCCTACAATTATGATTTTAGGTGCAATTTTCTCGAAAGTTCATATTTTTTCATATATTTTATATTGGTGTAATTAGATTGATCCTATTCTATGTAAGAATTGTGCTTTGAGTTTGTGGCCAAATTTGACATGCTAAGATAAGTCCACTTCATTGTTTTTTGGCAAGTGGCATCTGTAATTGCATCGAGCATAAAGTGCCACAAAATACATTGCTAGGAGGGTAATATTGTGGTGGTTGATTGATTTTTTTGCTTGTGTGTTATTGCAATGGGAAAATATCAAATTGAACTGTTAACTCCATATAATTACATTTTGTGGAGAAAATCAGTATGAAAGTATTTCATGGGAAACTGTTTTATAAGCTATATAAAAGGAACCATTTCTCAACCTATTGATGCTAAAGAATTAGAAAAATGAGAGATTGATCGTGAGAAAACACTTGAATGTGCATATGTTCATTAGAGATGTTTTTATTTACAATTTCATATTGAATCATGCAAAACACATAAGGAGGCTTGGGAGAGTTTTTAAAAATTGTATGGTAGAACTAATAAAATTAGGGGATATTAGATCAATAATGATTTGATGAATCTTGATTCTAAAGGTTTTAACCACATCCAAGACTAAATATCTAAGATTAAACAATTAAGAACATAGCTAAAATATTGCAACATTGAAAAAGAGGATTTATAGTTGATGACTTTACAAATCTCCTAAATCACCACAAGCATTGGTGGCTAATGAGCTAAAGGAACAAAATGAATTAGGGAAACCTAAAAATAAACAAAAGAAGAAAAATGACAAGCTACATAGAGAATTTTAATCCTCTCCCTCTCAAGGGGAATCATCTAAGAAAGATAAGCCTAAATGTGCATATTGCAAGAAAATAGAGCATGGTGAACACCAACTTTAAAATTGGTGTTCACCATGCCCTTTTTTCTTTAAAATAGATTGATGAGTTGAAGCATCTTCTTAAGAAGAATCAAACCAGTTTACCTTCAACAATGTCAGGGGGTTCATCTTTTTCTTTTGTATCAAATTTTGAGAGACATAAAGGGAAAGAATTTTGTTGCAGTTGTAGATTATAAGTCAAAAAGGTGGATACTTGATTCATGAGTTTCACATCATATGGCTTCATCAAAGAGTATGTTGTCTTCATTTGAGTCTTGTTCATCACCACACATCTTGATGGCTAACAACACATATATGTGTGTTTGTGGGAAGGAATCTATTGACATGAATGGAAGAGAATTTACAAATGTTCTTTGGGTGCCTTCATTGTCAACCAATATACTTTCTATCTATCAGACCACACATGGTAGTGTGTGCAAGAGTTTTGAGTTCACATCGATTTTGTCATAATCTAGGATTTACATAATAGAGATATAATTGTAGTTGAAAATTTTGATCACCAATCTCAAATATACACCTCACATTTTGCTCCTATTGTTCCTTTGGCTATTGTTCACATTCAGGCATCTAGTGTGGACACTTTTGAGAAGATGCAATATGGTCATTTGAATCTTATTATTATTTCATCCATTGAGGTTCTAGAGACATGTGTTGATATTCCATCTACTGTTTCTTTTGATGATGCTAGTGTTTCCACATTTTTGGCTTCTTGTGATTCAATGCAATATGACAAACATTGTCTTCTAGATATGGCTACTTGGGATGAGTACTTAACAAACATTGAGGTTTTTTTATAGAGTCCCACATTTTAGATTTGGGATACATCATTGATTGCATACATATTCTCTTTGATCAAGATTATCTTTCTTCAATTGTTGTGAGGGAACACTTTGACTATCTTGCTCAGTCTCTACATGATCATTCTTCATAGTTTGATATGAGTTTGGATACTTTTGGGTAGAAAATTTGGAGGAGGATTCTTTGTCTTTATAAGAGATATCTTCATCTTTGGATTGTGTTCTACAATTGTTTCTAGGAGATTATGGATTGTCCTTTTCATCACTATGGCCTACAATGTATGTTTGGAGTGTGACAACTTTCAACATCAATAGAGACACTTGAGAAAAATTTAGAGACATCACTCATCATTCTTCTTCCCTCATCTTCCTTTCAAGAATGGGAATACATCCTTCATACCATATTGGTTTTGTTTCTTCTTAAGGGGAGGGATACTATTTAATGTGATTAGATCATCTTCACCATTCACTGTTATTCATCTACAATCATTGCAAGATACTTTTCATTGAGGGGGGAGTTGCATGGTCTCTCTTCTTCTCTCTTATGGGGGGGACTTTTTCATCGCATGGGATTTTGTTCTTCTCATTCTTTAGCCAAAGCATTTTGTTTTCATCTCTCTTTTGAGGAAGAACTTTGTCACACTAGATTTTCTCCTTTCCTCTATTTGTGAGAGATTGTATTTGTACATGGGTACCTAACATGGCCTCGTAGCTGGGACCCATCCTTGCATTATTTGCATTGATTTGTTCCTGCCTAAATTGCACTTAAGTGTTAGTGTGAATACAATGTTTTACTTAGCTAGTTCACCTAGTAGGTCATTTAATGTTTGTTGTCTCATGACATAGGATTAACACTTGTCATGATCTTGTTTAATCTTATGTCTCTCCTTGGCTATATAACCAAGGGTTTCTCATATGTAAATCAACAACCATAATCTATCATTTACATCCTTTGATAAAATAACAATATTCTCTCATAGTTGATCTCTATTGTACTTTCATGAAGTTGCTAGATCTTTGGTGGCTAGAATCTTCAGTCGAATCTTGTATGGTGTAGATTATTATATACCAGCTCTTAAATTCTTCTAAAAGGGTTTTCCCCACATACATCTTATGTTGTGTGCATTTATTTGTGGTGATGTTTTTTATATTTCTTATAATGTGCAATTTCTTTACAATAATTGTTTTAATGGTTTATTAAAAAGTTGCACAATCTTTCCTCAGTAGATTGTTGTAGGAAGTTGTTTTAACACACCATGATTCCTTTCAAACTTATCTACTTACTTTAATATAGTGGACACTGCCTTTGCATCTAGCTTCTCATAGTCCCTAAAATATTAAAATAAAACTATATCAATGCTATACTCAACAAAACATTCAATATAGAAGCTTGCAAAGATAAGAGAGAAGTGAGTAAGATCAATATCACTTCAAGGATAACAAGATCAAATCACTAGAAAATAGAATGAAGTCAAAGCATTTATATAGAAAAATGTAAGTACTTAATCAAATAATGTTAATTGTAATCTTGAAATTACTAGAAGTTTGCATTATTTAGATCCTAAATACCATACTTCTAGGTTCCTACCTATCTTCTAGAAGCCTGAACAAATCACTCATTTATGTCTCAACTTGACCCATTACATATTCAAGTAATCAATTCTAGGATTAATGTAAAAATCCACACCATCTTAATTCAATTAGGAGTTTAAATCATTGACACATTATGGTGGCATTTTATAGTGAGGATGATCTTATTATAAATTGTCAGTATGTTATGATAATAGGTTGGTTGTTTATGATTTTTTTTTGACACATTGACCACAACAAACCAAACCTTATTGTAGTGTCAATGTTGATGATAATAGGTTGGTTGTTACTACCTTGACCACAATAGAACGACTGCTTACAACAAGCATCTAGTATCCTATTTCCTTTTCAAAATAAAGTCCCTCAAATTGAAATCCTTAACACAAGAGAGATTCTTGGGTGTAATATAGATGGAAAGATAATTAAAGTATCAAACAACTAGTGATGACACCAAATAAAGATGCTCATTTTTAATAATTAATGCATTCCTCAATATAGTCATACTTCTACTTAGTTAGTTGGCAATGGAAGAATCTTAGAATAAAATAATAAAGATGAAATGTAAAATTATGATTATTTATATCAAAATGTATAACACTTAAACAAAATAAGATTAATATATGATATAAATAAATAAATAAATTCTTACCTTATAATATGAAACAATGTGGAACATAACATACTAAATGTTAATCACTTAGAGTTAGAAATATTTAGAAAGCTTGTTTGATTGTGACATATAGAAGAAAAGTCCATAATCATTGACTATACATTTTTAAACCTACATAAAAAATAATGTATAGACAAGTCAATAAAGAAATACAATGACAATGTCTATTCAACACTTTAGATACACATTTGATTATATTTATTGATCAATTACAAATTAAACTCATTTTATATGATTAAATATATATCTAAAATGATAAATAGACAATAATATAAAATTTAATTAGATTTAAAAATATTTATAATTTATTTTTTAATTGTTGCATATAGAAAAAAGTCTACAATCATTGATTACATGTTTTAGGTTCATATGGAAGAAATTAATTTACCTACAAAAGTCAATAGACTGTTAGTATGGTAATGTCTATCTAACACTCTAGATGCACATTTAATCATATTTGTTAATTAATTGAAATTCAAAATCATGTTGTATTTAAAATTTCAATTAATTAATAAATACAATCAAATGTATATCCAAAATGGTGGATAGACAATATGCTGATAGCATAAAACTAGACAATAAATTGACAATTGTTTAACCAACATCACCATAATAAATAGAAATGACATTCTACCCACAATTTTTTATTTCTATAAAAATCAATCCACTACTTTCCTTCCATACTCTTTCAAAGGCACCAGTTCCCTCCTTTTTTATTTTCCACCAACCTTTTACTTTCAAATGTTGAGCTATTGCTGGCTTTGTTTTGCAGGATAATAAAGGTGATTTTATTTTAAGAGGATTCATCTTTTTGGGTGAGCAAATGAAAATATTTAGAACATACAACATTGCTTGCAGATCTAAAGGTCATTTATGCGGTAGTTTTTTTTTGTAGTATTGAAGTGGAAGGGTATTCACAAATATTGATTAATATCACCCTAAAAGGATACAATCTGAATTGAAAATTGAATGCAATTCTTAAAAAAAGTGAGGGAGTAAAGCTTAAAATTTCTTTGATTATTAGGTCAGCATTTGGGATTTATAAGGATTAATAAAAATAATGATATATAAAGAGATTATCTTGAGATATAATTATTTGTGAGGAATTTCACAGGAGGTGGTCAGTGGAAGAGTCCTATAAGGAACTTATACAAATTGCGGAGGAAGTTTCCAGGTTCAACTTATTACTTCCTAGTTTCCACGCTTCAACCAATTTTCTGTGATGTGGACCTTAATACCAAATCTACGCCCGATTTTGTAGACTAAATAATCATATTTTATTGAATCTATGGCACCATTTTTCTTCAATTTTTTTCCATTTTTCCCCACCTTGCACCATCCAATTTTGATTTCTGTCTACTTTTGGAAAACTAAGTTTTCTGCTTCGTTGGTAGTAAATGTAATACACTACACTATGACAGCGAATTGTATGTCATCATTACATGTCATTATAGCGAATGAAATGTTGATTAGTTATCAGATGTCTTGACTAATCCTGGACACCGTATAGTATATTCATGGAAACATTTTATCTGCTTGTGTTCGAGTTCTGGTTGAACGATAAAGTCGCTATAGTGTTGTTGATAATGGTCTGTATCATACTTGTCTCCCATCCCTTTTATAACGACTCTTTCATAGAGGTAGTAGTATTAAATAATTGAACTACTTATGTGATCCATGTTTAAGATGAGGGTTATTGTGTTCACAGTTTTTGTTATATGAATAATTTATAAATTAGTCTGAGAGTTGGACTTGCTGAAATAAAATTATCATTTTATAATATTATCTACACACTATTTTTGATACATTCACTATGGAAGGTTTGTGAATGTATAGTGATATGGTGTAAATGATACATCTAAGTGACCACAGGTATACTTAATGAGAGTTGTACGGTAGCAAACAATGTAACAATATTCTTGTAAGGAAGTTAAACTATTATAAACAACTTCTTATGCCAATCTCGAGGAGAGATATTATGCAACAAAATTTAAGAACTGATCTAACAGTTACAATTTTTTTGGAAAGACATACATAACATCAAATAAAGAAATAAAACACAACACTAGATTTACATGAAGAAAACCCTTACAGTTGAACAACCCCACTCCAAAAGCCTACTCAATGTAATATACAAATCCAATGACAAGGTTACATACACTTACAAAACAAGTTTCTTATAGGAGTATCACCAATACAATATTATAGAAAAAAAACAATAGCATTTTGACAACATAGCAATACTTGCAAACTCAACTCACAACCTTCTCATCAAGCCTTCAATTTATAGAATTTTGAATACAAGAAACAACTAAAATGGAAACTCAAAACCATTAATTATAATGCCTAGCCACAAAGAATCAAATCTCTTGTAGTTACTTAAACCTATCAAAACATAACTAGCTCTCCAAAACTATGGCACTCCATTTTTGGCTCCTAAAATCATACTTTTGTAATCTTCTAAAATCATACATGTCAAATTTACAAGATAGCTAGGGGAGAGGGGACCAAAGTAGGGCGGGTCAACTTTGGAGGTCCACGTGGACCCAAAAAAAAAAAATTGTCCGCCATGTCACCCTGCCACTTCTGCATTGGACCATATATATATATATTTTAAAAATCGATCACCTTGCCACCTGTCAAGCACTATTTATGCTGACGTGTCCAAAATGGGCCGATTTTTCCCTCTGCTCGAAAGTGGGGCCCATCCACCTCCTTAATCGACGAACACATCTACGTACAATCGATTAGACGACCACGTGTCCATGACAATGTCACCACCCTAGACGAACAATTTACAACATTAATTGCTCACCGCCTCCTTTGTTACCTCCATTAACCAACTTGCCTTACATGTCCCTTCACATTTACTCAGATTGTCAGACATGTTAATCAAAGATCAAGGTTCATTCAATGCTCCACATTCTCACATATCCCGCTCACTCTCATTCCTTTTGTTTGCAAACATTCTTGATTGTTCGTTTGGTTTGGCACCAAAACTGGTTCGACTCTCCACGCTTCATTGTTCGACTCTTCATGCTTCTTTGTTAGGCTCTGCACTCTCGAGAGCTCCCTTTCTCTTTTAGGTGAGGTTTCTAACCTCACTCAGCCTCTACTAGTCTGTATGAATACGACGATATTCTGTCATGCACTTAGTTTTTTCAAATAATTTCTTTGCAAAATTTTTTCTTTCAACAATATGCATAAAATGAAATGTGGGGAGGGTTTTAGTGGTTTTCTTTTCCTCTATACTCATCCATTTCATTCTTCATTGCATGACGTTTACTCTACATTGTGCTTTTCATATTTGCTTCCTTATACAAAATATGAAAAGGGTTTTATTGGTTTAAATGGCTTTTCATTACTATTAGACTTGAACTTCGACAAAATATGGAAAGGGATTGACTGGTTTTGTATTCGTGTGTTTTTCATTCCACAAACTTTATCACTGTAATTTCCTTTTTTAAATTTCTTTGTTATTCCAAAATACGGAAATGGTTACACTAAATTTATTATTCATAGGGTTATAATGTTTATCATTTTGAAGATATTATGCCATGCAATTGGGTGAAGCCACATAAGTGGTTTACACTTTTGTGGAGGAAGGAAATTTTGAAATTTCCACACTCTTCATAGAAAAGTGGTTCGGCCGAACCATATGGCTCGACCGAACCATTTGAATGGTTCGGCCGAACCCATGGCTCGGCCGAACCCAAAACCGAGCCAAATAAAAAAAACATATTAAGGGGGTTCGGCCGGTTCGGCCGAACCCCCTTAATATGACAAAACCAAAAAAAGTGTGAAAGTGCTTTCACTTTCACACTTTCACTGTGAATTACCAGTCACTGTCCCTGCGCGCGGCGAACATAAACCGAACGGCGACCCAACAAAATTTCTCACCAACGAAAGCAAAGTTCGGGTCGTTTTCTTCAAACTTCATCATTCCAATTCGCATATCGACCACTATTGAGCACGAGGTATTTAAAATTCCTTTTTTTTTAAGTTCAAAATGCATGTATTTGTTTAATTTCGAAACCCTATATGCAATTTTTTTAAAATTTGTTGAATTCAAATTGCACTTGTTTGAACGTTTTTAAAGCATTTTTAATAGTATTTTGCTTCCCCGTTTTGCATAATCCAAAGGTTTGAGTAAGGAAAAACGAGTTTCCTCCGAAAATTAGTGCAAAAAAACATTATAATAGCTCTCAACATAGTCTAAAAAATGAAGATAAATACATTCCTAAAGACTAGAAATGTAGGGTTAAGCTCACAAAATAATTTTAAAACTACAAATTTAGGGTCAAACTTGTAGATGAAAATGCAAATTTCATACATGTAGGAGTGAACCGTGAAAGTCATAGCTTGATTTGTTAAGGTATTATAATATTAAATCTTATAAAAAATCAAGAATCATATCATTGATAACATTGTCTTCATGTAGTGTGTACAAATTGAAATATAATTGACTAAAACTATAAGTTACTCTTATTGAACAATTTCCTCATGTAGTGTGTATAAATGGAACCATTGATTGAAAATATAAATCAAACCATCAAGAACAAAGACTTGATTGTGTCTTCATGCCCTCAATTAATATCATTTACAAAGTTTGGTCTTGGAAACCATAAAATTAACAATTACATTCTCTACCCTATTATTTGATGTATTATAATGCAATTTTCTATACTACCAAGCAAATTCAATGGTCACAAGTTTGTAGAGACACTCTAGAAAAAGGTCTATCATGTGTTTAAAATACTATTCATATTGTAACACTAGAGATTCTAAGTAATATGAGAATCCCTGCATAATTTTATATAATGTATTTTCATCATCACTAACTATAGTAGACTAGTTTCTATCACTATTCAATTCATCTTCTTTCATTAGTCCATCATGACTTGATTATTCATCCTCCTTTATATTTAGAGAATAAGAACAATATATAGAACCACTACAAAATCTTCACACATATCACTAAAAGTTGATGTTTGGTATAAATGTATCCACATGCAAACAAGAGCCACCTTTGGACATTACTATTATCAAAAGGACAAACCTTATTAGAGCGAGTGCAAAAAGATGTGGGGCCAAAAAGTGGCCACCCCACCTTTTGGCCCCATCATATTAAGTATCAAGCATTAATGTTGAGGTACGCTATTCGAGGAAACTTGAATGATGAGTAAGTGAAGAGAGAGTGGGACTTTATTGTTCACAAAGTGGGAAGAAATAAAAGCAAAGGAAGTGGAAATGGGAAACATGTAGAGAATATGGCAAAAATGGTGGAAATCAAGGAAGGATTAAAAGGAAAAGAAAGAGGGAAAAGGGGAGGATAGAGGCAAAAGGAGGAAGAAGGTAGTGCAAATTATACATTTTTGAAGCTTGTGAAATTCGAGTATGTAAACCTAATAGTTTTTACTTGGTGGTAATGAGGTATGATTTTTTATGAAGGTTCTTTTTAGTATTTTTATATGTAATGTAAGAGAAAAAGCTATTCTTGTATGAAATTCTAGAAATCATGTTAAAAAGCATTAGCTTGTAATTTCTACTATGTGAATGGAAATCTATTGCTCTACCTAGGACATTTAGAAGCTTGTGTTGCATTCATGAAGCCAAACATAGTAGATATTTTTTTTACTTTATGTGTGTTATTGGAGATAGGGTTTTAGTATATAGAACCATACAATAAAATGGGGTAATTCCTTGTTTGAACTAAAAACCCTACTATTTTTTAGTGAAGGGATAGCTAGCTATAACATTTTGACTTTCACTTGTGAGTCTAAACACCCATATGGGTTATTGTTGCTTTGTCTTATGGATTATGGTAGTAAATTCTTAAGATGTATGTAAATCTAGAAGACCAATGTTGAATATTTATTTGTTGATAGGCTAAATAGAGTTAGAATTAGTATGGGTTCATTACATGTATGCCATTCAACATTCATGCACATCATATATATGTGAGAGAGATAGTGATAAAGAGAGATAGAGATAAAGGGTAATATAGATAGATAGAATAAGCACAAACCATTTGCTATGAATATGCACAAAATATTTATATATTGATCTTGATAAGGTCATGAAGACATACATAATACATCATGAAAATATCATATACAGTGACATGAGGCCAACATTGTCTCTTAGACTACAAAATATCACCAATATATATTCATGAAAATAGTTATGAATGTGTCATAAAGATATAAAAGTGTTTATGTATGTGTAGCAAATGCTATTAATGAAACATTATGCCTCTCTTTGCTTGACTAGAAACTGAACTTCGATCCCTTGAATTAGTTATTATCTTGCATTGTGTTGATTGTGTGTGCCCCTAACAATTATGCAACTCAACCTACACACACAAACATATTATAAAATTAGAGATTATACCAAAATTTATAAATAAATAAAATATTGTTTTAAAATGATATTAAAATAATAAACACACTTACAACAAACTAATACTCAACATCATCAACAAAGGGTTGTCCTCAAAAGAGGATGCTTACAAAACAAAACCAAAATGTGTGTGTATCCATATATACATATATATACATGTATGCATACACATATACATATACATACATGTATATACGTATACATAAATATACATACACACATATACATACATACATACATACATATGTGTGTGTATTTATGTATACGTATATATGTATACATATATATATATATATATACATATAGAAAATAAATGTATGTATATACATATATACATGCATATATACATATGTATGTATACATGAATGTGTCTACATATCTACATATACATATATACATATATACATATTTAGATATGTGCATGTGTATGTATACATATGTAGATATATTCACATATACATGAATATGTATGTATAGTACATGAGTAATTTTTTTAATGAAAACCATGTTTAGGAATGAAAATATCCAATCCCTTATGCTTCTAAACTAAAGTTTGCAATGCTTATGGTTCTTTTGGCCTTATAGATTCTTGAATCATTTTATAATATAAAACCAAAATATAACCTACTTTGGCTCTAATAATTGTAAACCCTTTAGGAATTCTAAATTGTTGCATCTTGTCTTGATTTTCCCACCATTGTTATTCCTTTTGAAAATTTTACAAATTAGGCAAATAATCCTTGCACTTATATAGAGGATCCTTATGTATGTTCTTAAAATTATTTAAGGTTAAATGACTTAATCTAAAATAAAGGCATATACGGATCTCTTGCAATTGTAACCTCTTTGCTAAAATACTTTGGAACTAATAGGATTCAATTGTGTTTTATGACATAGGTCTATATTACCACAATGATGTATGTATAGGTGTACATTTTAACTTGGTTAGCTTTCCTAGCAAGTTCTTCATTACAACAATCACTCCACCTTGTCACTCAATCAAGCCCACTAGAACATATATTGGAATTTAACCTCTTTCATACTAAAAGAAAAAGTAATCATTAATTATATTTAATTTACCATATAATTTGATCTAAGTAATGCATTTTATAAGATCTAATTGGTGTATTTACAAAAACTATTTTGTGTTTTGGGCATAGGTGGTCCTAGAAAATATGCATAAATAATAAGATAGACTATGGATTATCTTTTAAATATTGTTCACGGTTTTTCATGTCATATTTTTATAGGAGGTCCTCATAATTGGTATTCTTGTATGGTATTAGAGCCAAGCTAGGTGCATTTGACACCTATGTTGTGGCTCAAGGGAGTGTGTTGGAGAAATGATACACACCTAAGTCATAAAAAGACTCATCACAATGTGAGTCATTAGCTCAATAGTAGAGCATCCTAACACCAAATGGGAGGTCCTAAGTTTGAATACTAGTTAGTCCATAGAAATTTCTATAAAAGTCGATCACTAGTACATAAGAAGAAGAATAAGTACCCTTATAATTTTTATTAATACCAACAAATTATCGTTCCTCACATACATAGGCGAATCAATGATTTCAAGCTCGTCAACATGTATATGTACCTCAATCTCATGACCCTCATATAAAACCATTTTATTAGATTTATTTAGTGTAAAATATTTAAATTTTCATTAGGAGGAACAATTGAAGGATTGACCCCAATATTAACCCCTCAACCTAATTTTTTTTTATGAATCAAATCCTTAATCAATTATTCCTTAATCCCATAAAATGTTGAGTATAATTACAATTAACTCTACAATTTAATAACAAAATTCTTTCTCATTATATCTTTTGGGAATAACTTTAGATTTATCTAATGGCCTAATAGGAGGAAGTGTAATCATGCAAGCACTAAGTAAATTTTGGGCACATTTTACAAAGGGAAAAAGTTGGAGGCTTTAGAGTCATAATTATATTAGAAACATTTATAATGTATAGTTTGTACAATGGTCATTTCCATTATTTTTTACTATCCTTTTGGAAATAATTTTTCTTTTTAAATTTACAAGGGTAGGATGATGTAGATGAAGCATTAGAAGATCCATAATTAAGTGTGGTAGCCTCTAACAACTTTAGTTCTTTACATTCATCTCACTTGCACATGCAAATGTTAAGAATGTATATACTTTGTCGATCCTTGTTTATAGTCAAAAAATCTAAAATAATAAACTTCAATCTAACATTCCTAATATTTGCATTGGCCAATTTCAATATTAAAAAATAGACCCAAATGGAAGATAATACTATTAAATTTCATGGGAAGAACTTAGCCAATAACTTATCATCATACACAAAATCCAAATATGTAGCACTAAAAACCTTGAATGTGTCATGGGATCTCCTTTAACATTGTGCATCTCAAATCTAGGATCCAAAAATCCAACAAAAAATGGATATGTAAAATTTTTAATAGAAATTGAATTGTGTTTGATTTTTATATGTACATGTCTTTTTTTGTTTCCATTAGGTAAGGAATCAACATTACTTTTCATCTCAACAAGCCTTTAAACATTAATGTCAAGGGTAGATAGAGGCACACTAGGATTAAGGACATGAATGAAAGTGGCAAGATGAGAAATCGAAAGTGGTGTATAAATTTGTCATGACATAATAAATGAGTGTGGAGTGACAAAGACTTGCGTAGGAATATCACAGTGAGGGGAACATGGGAAGTGTAAACAAAACTAATGAGAACTAATGTGGAGACAAGAGAACTATGTGCATCATAATAAGTAAGCATGAGATGAGATCTAGGAAAAGGAAGAGGATAAATTTGGGGAGATTTGGTGGAAGGAGAAATAAACTGCATAAGATAGATAGGAGTAAAACAATAAGGAGGAATACATGAAGAAGAAGCTTGGGATGGAGGGAAAATGGCACATCACTCAAAGGGATTGTTGAGCTTATCCTTTTACCTATTTAACTTTAAGTACTTTCTTTCCACATGGCTTATTAATCAACATAGTATATGAAGGAGATCAATGTGCTTATCCTTTTACCTATTTCATCTCTTTGTGTTCCGTGTTGTTTTTAATGTTTTTAATTAGAGTGCAGATGATGTTAATATACATTTAATGATGCATTTTTTATGTTCTATAATTTTTTGATGTTCTCAAGGCTATATAATTGAAGTTCATTTATGTTAACAACTATTAGATTAAATATTTTTATCCCCAATTATTTTCAAATGATTTTATACTTTAATCTTTGTATTCTTATTCTTTCTTTCATCGTTTCATTTAAAATTTGAACCATTTAAGGATGTTATGTTATAGATTAAAGTTGTCTTCCAATTCTTTTTAAATCAAGTTAATAGTATGAAAATATTATTGATGAGTAGATGAATTAAATTACAAGTTCTATTTTAGATTTGTATTCTTTTTATCTAGATATATTATTTACCAAAGTCTTATTGTTTTTTTAGGTGTACTGTATATATATAACATGGAAAATGTAGATCATGTTTCACCTGTGCTAGAATCTTTGTTTGCAAATACTACTAATGAGATAACAAAATTAAGAAATTCATTAGCACAAGGTGCAAACCCAGGGATATATAGTGAACCATGCATGTTAATATTGCATAGTCTAGAAAAACTAAAAAATGAACTTGAGAGGACTAGTGCATATTTCCCAGAGACAGTGGCTAAATGCTTTCCCATGCGGAAAAGTATAGTGATGTTCCTTAAACAATACAAGAATA
>VDFB02292714.1:0-40918 GCA_007258455.2 Sequoia sempervirens
CTCGGCCAATACTAGTAGAAGTATGCTCACCAATATCCATAAGTAGAGACATACATAACTCTATAACTGAGGCCTATATTAGTAGCAATGATGAGGATAACATGACCAATATACCTAGGTTATTTGAGGATACTTCCCTTTGCATGATTAGTACCTTATCTTTCAAATCCGATCATCAAAATCATGAGATCCGTTTAGTATATCCCCAACTCATCGATTATGACCAACGAGGACCACCAGTTCTTGATACATTCGAAAATGATGAGGCACTCTCAAAATTCATGGGATTAAGGGATAACATTCCAGAGGGAGATCATAAGGCAGGGTTTATAATGGAGTTGGACACACATGCCTATTATGGGGAAACAATTGAATCCTTCAATTGCAAAAGTGAGAAACTAAGAATCATATCCAAGTCCTTGAGTGAAAACCACACTGCGGAACTCTCTGACAAGAAAATAGTAAAAATAAAGGATGTATCCAATGGTGAAAACCTCTCTGAGGCACCAGAGGATGGAGGATTCAATCTTCCTTTAAGAGCTATTCATTAGGAAAAGTCAGCAGTCTTGGCCAAAAAATGCAATCCTGTCAACCTAGGAACAGAGGAGACCCCGCATATCACATTTTATGTGGAATCACTATTATCAGAAGAGCAAGAACTCCTAGCAGCATTCCTAAAGAAAAGAAAAATAAACTTCGCATGGAGTTATGCTGACATGCCAGGGCTTGATCCAGAGACTGTGGTTCATCACTTAGCAGTGTATCCAAAAGCAAATCCAGTCAAACAAAAGCTTCAAAAAATGCATCCTCAACTAGCCTTATTGGTCAAAATGGAACTCAAAAAGTTGCTAGATGCAGGATTCATATGACCAATTAATTATCCAGAATGGGTATCAAACTTGGTACCTGTTTCAAAGCCTGACATAGCCATTAGAATATGCACAGACTTCAAAGATTTGAACAAGGCATGTCCAAAGGATGATTTCTCGCTTCCTAACATCGACATGATAGTAGACATGAAAGAAGGAAATGAGATGCTATCACTAATGGATGGATTTTCAGGATACAACCAGATCATGATAGCAAAAGAGGATCAACATAAGATAGCTTTCACTTGTCCATGGGGGACTTATTGTTGGAACATGATGCTATTTGGCCTAAAGAACACAAGAGCAACATATCAAAGGGCCATGACATTGATATTCCATGATATGATCCATAAAATAGTCGAAGACTATGTTGACGACATCCTAGCTAAGTCAAGAAAAAGAAAAGATCACATAGCAACCCTCAGTGCTATCTTTGATAGACTCAAGGAATATAAGGTCAGACTAAATCCCAAGAAGTGCGTCTTTGGTGTACAATTAGGTAAATTGCAAGGATACATAGTGTCCATGAGGGGTATCGAGGTGGATCTAGAAAAAAGTAAAAGCAATCCTTGAGATGGAAGCACCAAAAACATTAAGGCAACTGAGAGGCCTCCAAGGATGACTTCAATCCATCTGACGATTCATAGCACAACTGGAAGACAAGCATAACCCATATTCTCACCTACTCCACAAGGGAGTAGCCTACAAATGGGATTCAAAATGTGAAGAGGCATTTAACAAAATCAAGGAATATCTATTGACACCACCAGTCTTAATGCTACCCATCCCAAAGAAGCCATTGATCTTATATGTATCAGCAACAGCAGCAGCCCTTGGAGCTCTCCTAGCTCAGCATGATGAAAACGGAATAGAGAGGGCTATCTACTATATCAGTAGGACAATGGTTGGTCATGAGCTAAACTACTCATTCATTAGAAAATCATGCCTCGCAGTAGTGTTTGCATCCCAAAAATTCAAACACTACATGTTGGCACACAAGATAAAGCTCATCGCAAAAATTGACCCCCTCAAGTATCTACTATCAAAGGAAATGCTCACAGGAAGAATGGAAAAATGGGTGATGATACTGTTAGAGTATGACATCGAATATGTAGAACGGAAAGCCACTAAGGGTAAAGTTATTACAAATAAACTGGCAGAGGCACCAATCTATTTAGAGAACCCTCTTGTCTCAGAGTTTCCAGATGAATCTATTTTCAACCTCAACATAGCCGACCACTGGAAACTATACTTCGATGGCTCATACACGTAGCACAGATCAACAGCTGGTGTCTTCTTCATCACCCCACAAGGAGATTGCATACCAAGGTCATACAAATTAGCATTTCCTTGCACTAATAATATTGCAGAATACGAGGCCTTAACCATAGGTCTCAGGATAGCAGTACAATGGAACATCATAGCTCTTAAAGTGTATGGAGACTCTCAGTTGATCATAAATCAAGTCAATAATGAATATCAAACCAAGGATGACAAGCTCACTCCATACAAGAAATTGGTGGAGACTCTCAAAGAATCTTTTATAGAAATCACATTTGAGCAGATTCCTAGAACTAACAACAGAGCAGCAGATGCCATGGCAACAATTGGATCTTTGCTCGACATCCCCAACAACATCCCAAAATATGAATTCCTAATCGAGCAGCTTCTCGTTCCCACATTCGAGGTACCAGAATCAGAATATGTGTGTGAAATCGTTGGTCCTGGCGATCCTTGGTATCATGACATCTATACATACCTTCGCATAGGAGTCATACCCGCTGACCTACCATCAAATCTAAAATGAACCTTTGTTAAAAAGGCATCCATATTTGTCATCTTAGGTGATACCTTATACTATAGAAGCATAGAAGGTACCTTGCTACGCTGCCTAAATGTTGAGGAGGCACTAACCGCTCTAACCAAAGTACACAATGGTATATGTGGTGCACACTCAAGTGGAATGACCATAGCCAAGAAACTATTGAGGATGGGGTATTATTGGCCCACAATGGAGAGAGAAGCACATGATCATGTTAAAAGGTGTCTACAATGTCAGCAGCATGGAGACCTCATCCATGCACCAACTCAAGAGCTTCATCCCATCGTCACACCATGGCCCTTTTTGCAGTGGGGACTTGATCTCATTGGGAAAATCACACCCACCTCATCCAATGGCCACAAATTCATTATAACTGCAACTGAGTACTTCACAAAGTGGGTGGAAGCCATACCCATGACGTATATAACTGGGAAGCAGATCTCAAAATTCATCTTGAACTATCTCATATGTCGTTACGGTGTCCCACAAACCATTATCTCAGATAATGAGACACCATTCAAGAACCAGGAGGTTCACGACTTGTGTGAGAAATTCAAAATCCAACATCGTTTCTCCACCCCGTACTATCCCCAAGGCAATGGCCAAGCATAAGCTACCAACAAAACCATTTTGAAAATCCTTAAGAAAATGGTCAATGATGCAGGTCATGACTGGCACCTACAGCTTAATCCCACCCTTTGGGCATATCGAACCAACATCCGCACACCCACCAGCGCCACCCCCTTCTCCTTGGTCTACGGATCAGAAGTGGTACTCTCCATTGAGATCAAGCTCCCATCCCTTAAGATATCACTGCAAAATATCATCATGGATGAAGAGTACCAGGTATCAAGACTAAATGAGCTAGAGCTATTGGATGAGCGACGTATAGAGTCTTTGAACCATTTGCAAGTCTATTAGAATAGACTCAAAAGGAGCTACAATAAGAAAATTAAAAGCAGCACGTTCCAAGTCAGAGAACTGATCTTAAAAGAAAATCAGAAGAATGTCCCAAACCCAAGCAGCAAAGGCAAGTTCGAACCCAATTGGCTGGGACCGTTCATCATAACAGTAAGTTACAAATTAGGGGCATATCATCTATCAACACTCGAAGGGGAACCTCTGCAAGAGCCCATGAATAGCTCCCATCTCAAAAAGTTTTATGCCTAATTCTTTCACGGTATGGAACCAAAAATCTAAAAAATCAGAAAAATTCTTGAAAAAATGGTTACTTAGGTGAAAACCTGGCAAATAGGCATCTTGGTGATAGCAAAAAAATCTAAAAAAATCAAAAAAAGGATCAAAAAAATCATCCTCTAGTGAAAACCACTATGGTGGCACTTTGGGAAAGTACCTTGGTGAAAACCTGGCAAACAGGTGCCTTGTGTAAATAGGCACCTTCCATCCACTAGGATCTATATGGCTTGTTCTGTATCTTCCATCCATTCCACTTCCATCATCCATCGCATTCAGGTCTCCATCCATCACTCATCCACTCGCATTTGCACCATAGCTTGGTCCTGTTTTCGTATCATGATCTCTCCTAGTACTACTTGGCCCATCCTCAAGGTCAGTTTGTCCTGCCTTTATCGGGGTAGTCTATTGCATCACGTTGGGGGCACGTTCTCATCAGATCAGATTCATGTATATCTTAAAGCCCTCAAATCAAAAAATCCAAAAACATCGAAAAAGCACAAAAATCCAAAAACATCAGAAAATCCAAAAACATCCAAAACATATCAAAATCCAAAAACAAGTCAAAAAGTTGGTCAAAAAGTCAAAACAGAGTCATCTTGTTGGCTTCGTTGTCTCTAAAACGAGCGTGAGCAGGTTGATGCGTTGATCATCCACAGAGACATTTGGGTGATCACATGGAGTCCCATCATAATAGTGACATACCGTCGTATTGTATCATCATCACGTAAATCGGTCAAGTCTTCAATGAACTTCGTGGTTTTGCATATATAGTAGGTAAGGCTAATAGTGATCCTCCACGAGGCCCTAGGATAAGTCTTTAGGCTAGTCTCTAGGTAAAAATCTCGAGAAATCTCAAAAACATTTAGAGAATTGAAAATCAAAACACATTTATGGAAATAGCAGAAAAATACCAAAAGCGACCTCAAAACATTTACCCAAAACTCCAAAACATCAAATATTTGAAAAAATCCATCCATCCTCATCTTGCTTGCAGTAATAAACACCATCCATAATGGCCCCATTTCACCATCCTCAATCTTTGTGAGGACGGTCGAACAAGTCTAGCGGATTACAAGTAGGAACTCCAAAATGTCCGAGTCTAAGAGATACAAATTAGAGCATAAACAGGTGGTCACCTCTTAGCATGCGATGGTCTATCATCCAAATGGAGTCCATATCAATCATGCATTAACATCATGTCCCTAGGATGAATCTTTCTACAATGGACGTATTTATTAGAAACACTGGATAAACGAAATGGCGTGCCACCATCCACTAACATGTCCTAGGATGTATCCTTCCTACAATGGGAATTATCTTTTGGAACTAATTTTCAGTTCTTATCCTTAGAAAATAAAAAAAAACATCCTCTTTTCATTAGCAGGTATTGAAGAACATCGATTTGTTGCTTACTTGGTCTTATCTTTTGACTTATCTTATTTGCGCTCATTCGAGGGCGTCTCGATATCCCAAAATAGAGGATTTGAAATAAAGATAGGCAATGATTGTTTATCTTTTGACATTTGTGCTTGTGGGGCGTTCTTGTAATATAACCTCGGTGAATACTTGCTTTGTTAGTATATATGGAAGGAGTCTAGGGCAACTTGACTGTACGGACAAGGGTTTACCTTTACGTGTTTTGGCCCAAGGTGCACGAAACTTTTGAAATTAGTCTAGCAAGGTTTTCGTATGTGAGTGTGAGAACAAGAATACTCCTATTTGGTGTAGAGTCCATTCCATCACACTAAGTACCGCATAATCAGTTTTACGATACCAGCAACCAGGTGCATCGGTACCGATATTGTTGTATCAAACATAAGAAAATTTGGCCCTTTGAAAATCCTAATTCCTCGGCAAGTCATCATCATCATCATTTGCATTTGCATCATCTTGTGTCTTGTTGAAATGACTTCTTCTCTTCTTACTAACCACACTAACAAGGTACTATGACAGGTGATCATCATCACCATCATCATCATCGATCTTGCATCCACAAATCATTAGCATATTGCATAAACATACCATATAGGAAACATACACATTGCATTTTAAGCATCATACAAACAATTTATCATAAACATGCTTCATAAATAGGTGCATCCATGACATTGCATTTCACCCATTACATTGCATCTCATAGCATTATATCAATCATTGCATAAACATTCATTTGCATCTAAATCATCACATAGCATGAACAAACGCATTCCATAATATTTTTTGCATAAGCATAAGCAATAGGTATATAAGCATTTAATTCATTAGGCATACATACTTGCATAACATCATAAACGTTCACTTTGCATCACATACTCATATCATTTCATCACATACATCATTTATTATGTTTAGGATAATAACATTTGTTATTCTAAGCATCTCATAAAACCATCTCATTAGGCATTAACACCATTTCATTAGCATCATATCACGACCATCGCATTTCATATTTCATTATCCATATCATTCATAAATAACATCATAAAACATTCATTGCATAAATCATTCCACATAGGCATAAACATACAAAATCCATATTTGCATCTCATAAGCAGAATTTACATATCATTTCGCATAAGCACAATGGATCATATCATTTCACATATCGGACCATCACATTTACATTATCATAAATATACCATCACATTTGCATATCATAGGTTAGCATAATATAAATCTATTAGTCATAATCATAACGCATACATCATTAGAAATAAATGCATCCATAAGACATCACTGCAAAGCATATAGAAATAAGCCATCCATACATAAAGGAGAACACTGTACATCGCATCAAAATCGGCTCATATATATATCATTAATAATGTCACTGTCATAGTACAAAATAAATCGGATCATGGTAAATGTGTCAATCGGTACAAAAGGCCCATTAGAGCTATCAAAAATGAGCCCATAAGGCACAAAAAAAAATGTATCATCTGGATCAAGCCCGATCTCTGTGAATGCTGCCCTCACCCCTATCACCAAGACCCTCTGGTGGTCTCTGACTGGCCCACTCTAACTACTCTGGGACCCAATATTCTCTAGGTACAGTGTCATGGTAAGCCCATCGGTAGTACTCTGCCTCTCGGATGGCATCCCTGTAGGATCAAACTGGCACTATACCCTAGGAGGAGGCGGCTGTCATACTCTCAATCTGCTACCTGCGGCCTAGCTCAATGGTTGCTTGTAGCTCTGCAGCCTATCTCTGCTACACAGTTTGATCCCTCTCTGCTCTAAGCTACTCTCTCTCAGCCCTCGCCTAGTCTCTCTCCGCTGTCAGTGTCTGAACCTGGGCCTACAGCTGTGCAATCAGTGCATCCTGACCGTCTGCCTATCCCTGTGGCTATACTCGTGGCTGCACATGAACCTGATCCTCACCCTTGGCTCGTGGTGGTGGGACTGGTGGCTCCTGCTACTGATCCTGCATATGGACATCCCCATGACCTAGTGGGACTGGAGGCACAACTGCTGGAATCTACCCTCATCCTTGTCCTCGTCCTCTGCCCCTAACTTTGCATGGATCTAGGTCCTCACCTGGAATGGTCAATCGAAGAGGGGGTCTGAACCAGTCTCTGTAAGCTTGTGTGGTCCCTAGATCTACCAAGCCCTGATCATAAGCCCATGGTTAGGCTACGAAGTGTCGAAAGCTGTCAACTACCTCAGGGGTAAGAATTTCATGTCCCCACGATATTTGTGTCATACTGTGAGCAAAGGCGGCCACATAGCCATCATCAGGTCGATCCTGCGGCTCTCCGAACTGACGTTGTACACATCTAGGGAGGTACCTCTCGATCATTGTGTGCTCACACCCCTGGATATATCGGTCCTGACTGTAGTAGAAGAGCTGGTCAGCATCGTCAGCCCACCCAGGCCGACCAAGGTATGGTCTCCAAGTAAAAATGAGCATCTCATCTAAGAGCTGCCTCCAATAGGGGATCCCATGCTCACCAGTGTGTGTAAAGGACACACCACCTCTGTACCATGCCACAAGGGGATCATCTACCCCCATCGGAACTGGAACGACCCGTGGACACAACACAGAAATATACTCCCACGCCTAGACAAGGAGAAGGGTCACCCCTGCTCTCAGTGCTCTGTCATCCATATACACATACTCATGGAGGTCTCTATAAAGTGAGGTGAGAAGGATAGGCCCCCATTTAAAGCAAATTGGCCTATCTCAGACCATCCGCTCCCAACAATATCCCTAGCCGGGACTGAAATATCACCCTCGTCTGTCTGGGGCAAAGAGACCCGAAATGATAGCTACAACCGCCCAGCGGTAGGGAGGTGTAATAACCCTGTAGTGCTCAAGCTCAATCTGTCCCTCGCAGTAGATGATGTCTCATGTGGCGAGGAATCTAACGCAGCACTCGCATCCCTCGTCTGTATCAAATATCGCCCGTCGGCCGTGAATGGGTAGTCATAGAATGCGCCAAACATCCTCCAAGGTGATGATGGCCTCGCCAGTGGGGAGATGAAATGACGATGTCTCGCTATGCCACCTCTAAGCCAGCGCTGACAACATCCCTAGGTGAGTGCACACGGGCACCGCGTACGCAATAAGCCATAACCCTGCAGCTCCCACTCAATCCCGGTCCCTGTCGCTAAGGTCCCATAAGACGCCGGCCAAATCTCGCGACCGGTGCTCCCGAGAGTAGAGCTCCCTCGGCCTGTCCTGCATCAAGGAAAGTCACCATGTTAAAAAAATTTGAAATTTCATGGTCAAGCGCTCCAAGAAGGTTCCCAGCAGCATAGTTTGTGAAGGTTTCACAGTTTGATTTTACTCAAACTCTGACGCTAGAGCCCAAAAAAGTGCCACATGGTGCCACCGCGGTGCACTTTGTCCCCCAGCATCGCAGTTTGCATGAAAAGGGTGCCGCCGCAGTGCACTTTGCCCAAACCGGCCTACTGAGCCCGAGCCCAACGTCGGAGTTTCTAAACTCCTAACTGCACTACTACGGTGCTAAACAACACCGTTGTGGCACAAAACGGCCTGGCGCGGTGCAGTTTAAAGGCCGAGTGGCGCTATATAGCGCCGCTCGAGACGAGTTCCTCTTTCAAAGCATTAATTATGGCATTAAATGAAAAAACAAAGCTTGGGTAAGGGTCATGTACTGGTGCCCCGATGCTAGGTGGCCGCTAGTATGTCCGAACTCGGTCCAAAATGTGTAGGGGAAGCTGTCGCGCCATATCATTGAAGTGTTAGAGCTCGAATCTCAAGTTTGCTAGCGGAGGTGTGTGAAAATGACTTGAAAGTCACCCGTTAGGCCCATTTTAAGCTTAAAAATTAGGGTTTTTTAACCCTAAATGGCTATCCTGCTAGGGTTTTGGACCCCCAAACCTGTTTTTGTCTGTTTGAGGCTTGTTTTTCATCGTTTTATTGTGTTTAGACATGTTTTTAGCCTACTGGAGCCTTTTCAGACTTGTCGGGTACTTTCTTATCTTTTTTCGCGAGATCACCCAAAAATTTAAAAATTTTGCCTGATCTCTCGAGGGGGCATTATAGTGGGATGTTTTCTCTCACCATGCAGCAGTGGGGCAAGTTTTTATATATCAAAAATTTTGGCTTTGATCGAGATCGGTTATTTCTTTGAACCAACGCAACGAGTGCATTGCTTCAAAGAGGGGCAAAATGTAGACACGTAAAATATACTAATTGACATCATGCATCGGATCCTGACTTACTAACATCATTTCTTCCTAAATCATCCCTCGGTCTAACCATTTAATCAAATCCCCCCTATCTAATTAAATTCATCAATATTCGTCTCTTAATTAAATAAATCATTTTATCTAATCAAGTCAATCTCTTTTGTTAATTAAATCAATCCATCTAATCTAATTATCCCTATTTAATTAAATAATTAATTTTATTTGATTAAATCTCTAAAGTCTATCCATTAAATTAAATAAATTAAAACCTTATTTGATTTAATCTAACACCATCTTTTTTAATTAAATAAATCAAAATCCTTGTTTAATTAATCTCAGGCCATATTCCTCTCTTATTTGATTTAAATAAGCCCATAAATCTAAGTCAAATAGGTCACATCATCTAACCTCTCTCATTAAATTAATCAAAACCCTTGATTAATTTAATCTCATCTCATATCACATCCTCTAGATAATGCAAGTTGCACATGAAAATAGATTTAATTCATTTATTAAATCTCTATTTTCCTCACAAGGCATCTTTTGGAATATTGTCTCAATTTGAATTCAAAAATTCCAAGTCAACATGTACACATGTACATCCAACAAGGCAATAAATTCATCTTACATGTCCTTTGCTTTGAGCCAAGTGGCATTTATTTCATTTTCCTTTCCCTCTTACATGTCATTTCAACAAATTTTAATTTCAAATATTGGCATTTATTGGCACATTCCCTAAATCTTGCACATCCATCATCCATTCATAGCTTGACAAGTGGCATCATATCATTGGATGAATGTTAGTCACACATTGCTCAAATTTGGACATTCATCCATCTTGAATTTCTATAAATGAAATGCTCATATCCCCATTTGATCATCCACAATCCAAGCAAAGTTACTATGCTCAAATATCTCTTGAATTCCATCTATCATCATTGAATCATAACTAGGTTTTGCAGATTTTTGGCTTGGAGTCTTCATTCTTCATCAACAAAGTGGATCAATCTCTTCAACAGTCGAAGCTTGCATCTTAGGAATTAGGAAAGGGCCAATTTTCACATCAAATTGGCACCAATTCCCCCATGGGATCATGAGTTTGCACATCTAATTAGGATTTGATCTTTATTTTATCATTCTCATTGTGTTCTTTGTTATTTTCTTCCTAGTTTGCATGTTGTAAATGGATTTCATGGGGAATCCTTGTTTTGGCTTGCAATCACTTGTCTAACTTGTTTACTCTTGTTGTTTTGCAGGTACCAAGGTTGGGGTTCGCACAATCATAAAGGAGAAACGCAGTGGGAGTCTTTGAGGTCACTTTGGCCTTGACAAGACCTTGGAACAAGTTCGGAGATTTTATAATTGGCCAAAGTTGCAAGTTGATGTGAGAAGGTATGTGGAAGGCTGCACAATATGTCAAAGGGAAAAGGGAACTTCATCAAATGCAAGACTCTATCATCCACTGCCCATTCCCAATAGGCCTTGGGAGTGTGTAAGTATGGACTTTGTCTTGGGGTTGCCTATAGCCCAAAGAGGTTTTGATAGTATCTTTGTGGTAGTTGATAGATTTAGTAAGATGGTACATTCTCTTCCTTGAAAATGCACCAATGATGCATCTCAAATAGCAGGTCTCTTCTTTAAGGAGGTTTTTAGGATACATGGACTATCTTTAAGCATTGTTTCTGACAGGGATTCTAAATTTATTGGTCACTTTTGGAGGACCTTGTGGAAGAAACTTGGAAAAAATATGTCCTTTAGTTCAGCATACCATCAACAAACGGATGGAAAAATTGAAGTGGTGAATAGATCATTGGGAAACCTTTTAAGATGCCTTACCAAGGAGCATGGATAAGCTTGGGATCTAATTTTACCTCAGGCTGAATTTACATATAATGACTCCATGAATAGGAGCATTGGTAGAAGCACTTTTGAAGTAGTCTATGGCATGCACCCTAGAGGGGTCTATGAACTAAGAGATCTACAAGGAGTTGCTAAGAGAAGTGCTCAAGGTGAGGACTTTGTTGTTACAATTAGGGATATTCATCAACAAGTGAAGGAAACCCTTCAAAAGAATGTTGAGAAGTATAAGGAAAAGGCAGATTTAAAGAAGAGGAATGTCCAATTCAATGTTGGAGACTTGGTGATGGCACACCTGAAGAAGGAGAGACTTCCAAAAGGAAAGTATACCAAACTCATGATGAAGAAGATAGGACCTTGCAAGGTGGTCCACAAGTTTGGCCAAAATGCTTATGAAATAGAGTTGCCTCCTAGGGTGGCAATCTCTCCTATCTTCAACATTTCTGACTTGTATCCTTTCAAAGCTTTTGTGAATGTAGGTGATGGAGCAGATACAACAGCAATGGAGGATGAAGATTGGGTTAAGGAACTACCTCCCAACCAACCTATGACTCTTGAATGCATCATAGACACCAAGGAGACAAAGAAGACTAGAAGGAAGGTTTACAAGGAATACCTGGTCAAATGGAAAGGTCTACCTGAAGAGGATGCAACATGGATGTCAAAAAATGATATTAAATAGCATGGAACTACTGTAGAAGACCTGATCTCAAAGAGAACTTGAGATCTTTTTCTTGCTTGGGAGTATGGTGCAGGAGCACCCATGGGTCTAAGGGACCTAGAATAATTTTTCATGTTTTGTTTCTTGTTTTATGGATGGAATAAGGTATTATGGACCATTTCAATGCTTTTTAGTAGGTCTTCTAGGTTTTTGGTTGAGTTTTTGGTCTTGGTGACCAACTTCTTTGTACAACAAGGTCTCCATCCTCCTTTGTAAGTCTAGTGCATCTTGGAAAAATAAGGAAAAAATATGACTTGTTGTATCTAGACACCTGAGGGGAGTCACCTTACTTTTTGACAAAGTTTTAAATTCCTTTGACACATTTTGGAAGGCTCTTTGTGGTCGAGTTGGTAGAAGTTGCTCACATTGCCTTAACTAGGCAATTAGAAGTCAAAGCATGAGATTAGTTGTTTTCCAACGTCTCTCTTTTCAAAAGATAGTTGCAAGAAGTTGGAGGGAGTTTGTAAGATTTCAAATATTCCTCTCTTGGTCGAGGCAAGGTTGATGTTGATGTTTTGAAGAAGTTTCAATAAGAATTTTGTTGTTTTTCCTATGTTTTTCTAAAGAATTTGTTGATCCTGTACTTGGTACCAACTGTATGTTCATTTTCATGCTCCAAGCCCATAATGGTTGGATAGGTAATTGAATATTATTTCCTTTGGCATTGGATTGGTGAGATTTCATTGAGTATCAAGGGAGATATTCCAATTTCTCTATCAGGTGGTCTGAAAACCCTTAAAATTAGGGTTTTGGGTGGAAAATGTATATTTCTTCCATTCCCACGTAAAATTCCTAAATCTCAGTGGGATGGAAGATATAAGGATGTACTATCATGTCCTCAATTTTTTGGAGAAGGATGGGCTCATTGTTGGAAGTTGTACATGAATTTTGGCTTGACATCTCTATGTGGCAAGCATAATTGACAAGCAAAAAAAGAGAGTTTTTGCTTGATTTTGAAGAATTTGTTTAAGAGGTACTTAGGAATGGTGGAAATAGGTGTGGATAACCTAAAGGAGTCTAGATTTGGACTTTGGGGTGAAGGGGAGAGCCTAGATAGTCAAGACCTATGTGTAGGTCTGTGAATTAGGCCTTTTGGAGTAGCGGTAGAAAGGGCCATTGTGAGTGATGTTTTGGCAGTCAAGAGGAAGGGTTTTGGAACCTTGTAGGGGTTCATCTTAGGGGTCTGAATCCATAGGTTTTGTGTCTTCATAGTCTTCCTTGTGTTTTTTATTCTGACTGTCCTACCGAGCAAGGGTCGCAAGCCTTAAGAGAGAGTGAGATCTAAGTCACCATAGTGATGGGTGTTTGTTGAAACCTAAGTGCTAGAGGGTTGTTAAACCTTGTTTTGACTTAATGAGACATGATCCAATTTTTTTCAATCTTTGTGAGTGGTTTGAGTTGTGAACCCTAGGTGTGTGGGGTTGACCTCTTCAAGAATAGTGGAGTTAAGGACTCCTCATAAGAGTATTTGAGAGAAGCATTCAGTGGAGTGACTTTTCCATTTGTGATTGTGAGTTTTCCTTCCTTTCCACTCTGCGTCATTTCTAAAGCTTATGCAAGATATTTTCATGGTGTATGTGGTGGTGGAAAGAGTATTTAAGGTTTGTAAGTACCTTATGCGATAAACCCTCCTTTGTAGGGCTTGATTTGTGCATAAAATAGAGGTTTTTTGGAATAGTCATTTATGGAGCCTTTATGTCACTAAAAATGTTTGATTCTTCAGTTTTGTGACATGATGAATGACTATTTTCAGTCCTTTGGTATTTTGGTGATAAACTATGAGCACTTTATTTATAATTTAGGCCTAAATTAGTAGCCCTTTCCAGCGAACAATTCAAGAATATGGTAATTTCTTTATGACAAGCTACTAAGAACTTTTGATATGTTATGATGTGTTAAAAAAGGCTCTTGAATGTACATTGGGAATGCAGATATACAAAGTGAATGGAAAGGAATCACCCGATTAAGGGATATGTGACCTACAAGCAAAATGGTGGTAAGACTGTAAAAGTGTGTAATTCTGTAAATACAGAGATTTAAATGTTTATTTTGGCATAGAACCATCAATGTGAAGATATCAAAGGTGTGTGAATGGTTTGGTGAAGCCCTTGAGGTCAAACATGATGATTTGATATGTTGTAGCAATATGTCCCTATGTGGAAATGGTAATTTGACTACATAAGAACTTATGAATTTGATAAATCAGTATTATGTGGATATGAACCAAGTTTGTTTCAGTAAAAAACATGATGTGAGTAAAGTCTTGGAAGTCAGATGAAATGATTAAGGTGTAAATGGTTGATTGTAGTATCTTCGTCTTGAGGAACTAGTTGGTAAAAGTGAAAATTTGGTGAGTTGTTTAAGGAATTGAAATATTTAGAGCTCTTTATCAGGTTTTTGCTTTGAATTCAGATAAATTGATGATGACAAAGGTGTGTTAGGATCTTATGGATATAGGTTGTAACATGAAAGATTGGTTTTTGGTTATTTTTCCTAGGTAAAGAAAATTGAGTGGAAGGGTTCCTTGGTGAATGATGAAAGAGTGGATTGTTTAGTGACTCTAATTAGGTTTCTTGTGCATAGATCAATCATTTTTGCTAATAAATAAGATGTTTGAAGCTTGAGGATGATAAGAAGAAGTATTGAAATGAGTTGGCTTGTTGTTGGCTTGTGGTTTGAAAATGAAACAATGTGATTTTTGATGAAAAGAGAAATAAATTTTAGTTGCTTATTCAATTTGATCTTCTCCTAATTCAATTGGGTCAGATGTTGGTGCAAGAGCACCTAGGTCATCAAATACTTTTCAATTTTTCAAAAGGGATGAGTGTTCAAATTTGTATTGATTCAATCACAAAAAGGTCATGGAAAAATGATGTAAAGAATGTTCAAGGTCATATGAGGTCTTATTTGAATGCATTTAAAGTTATGGGTAAGTTCTAGGTGGTCAAAGTGGGAAAATGTAAACAATGCAATAATGTAATATTGTTAAAAGTTCTTAAATTGACAAAAACAAGGAAATCAGGCATATTAAGGGTTAAAAGGGGTAGTTTCAACCAATGGAAAGATAGTTATGGAAAAGGAAATATCTTTAAAACGCATGTAAAGGCGAGAAAAAGTAGAAGTTTGTGTTCTTGTAATTAGATTTTGAAATAAAAATTCCCTATTTCTGAGTTTGCAGCATTACTCCATTGTTTTGTTTTCTTGTGTTGGTAATTTAGGAACACACAAAGTTAAATCATAGTGTGAATACATGTAAAGAGGAGTTAGTTTCCAATTTCAAGAGTTGGACTTGGTTCTAGTTTTAGGAAACAAAAGAATAAGAGGCAACTTTCAATGCCTGACAGAGTCCTTTTAGAAGCAAGTTTGAGAGTCCAATAGGGTTTTTCTTCACTACTCCACCAATGTAGGTCAAGTAAATTGGTGGAGTAGGTTAATTTTAGGATGTTTAGCATGTTTTGATGATTGTAAGTGCAGGGAAAAGCAAGAATACCATGGTGGAGTTGCTTCTACACTGGAAAATAGAGGATTTTCCTACACAAAGTGATGCTACAGTCATGCATCATGAATAAATAAAGCTTGCAGAGGCTTGGAAATGATGTAGAAGGTCTTGTTAGACATAAAAAATCATGTTCCAAGTGGTGGCCAGAGAAATAGAGGTTTGCAAGAGTATTTTTCACAAAACCCTCCTTGATTTGTGCTTTTACACCCTATAAACAAGGGTTTATTGGATCAAAACATTTTCATGGTTTTCAATCCCTATAAATGGTAAAATATTGAGTTATAAGACATGATTGAAGACTTTTTTGAGGTTTTGAGTGATTCAGAATGGTTTTGAAGGGGTCTCCTTTGTAAAACAGGCCTAATCTACTAGCCTTTCTTCAGAGAACAATCTAAAATCTGATGATTTTCTTTATGTCAAATGTCTAAGAACTTTGATATATTGTGATGTGTTGGAAAGTGTTTCTAAATGTGCATTGAGTTTTTTAATAAGCTTTGAGATAGGAATGTAACTACCCAATTCAATGGTTGACAAACCTACTAGAGGAATATGATATTGTCTAATCAAAACAAAGATGTTTGTTTAAACAGTGGAAAGGCTGATATTGAGTGCTTGGTTACTATCAAACTAATGATATGATTGATGTTACTAAATTTGGTGAAGGTGTATAAGACAGGTTTGGTGACTTTGATGGTTGGATGGGTGAGTATCATGAAGCCTTTTGAGCAAATTGATGATTAACCACAAGATGATAATTAGGATTCTATTGTAGCAGGAGTTTGTAACCTGTAAATAGACTACTGTAGTCAAAATATGGTGATTACAGTGCTTGATAATGGACTGATAATAGTGAAGTATGGTTTAGTTGATTTGTTGCCTTGGTGAATAAATAAAAGGATGAATTGTTCAAGTGTCAATAATTAGGTTTATGTTGTTTTTTATGGTGGCTAAGAATGATGTGAATCTAATTGATTAAGTCAAAGTTTTCTTTAATATGGTTTTTTCTTTGAATGAGTCAATTGGAATACTAATTAGTGGAATGATGAATGATGGCCTATGGATTTTCTAAGAGAATTTGAGTAGATTTTGGTTGAATGAAAAGTAGATTTTGATGAAATTATATTTTATCTTCTCCCGATTCTATTTGGGATTGAAATCCCTTGAAGAAATGATGTTGATGGTGTTTGTTGGATGCTCTGCATCAAATGTACCCTGATGATTGAGTGTTTTGATATGATGCTTTGCATCACTAACTTCCTTGTCTATGTTATTGCTCACTATTATGGCTTCATAGATTTTTTCCAAGCATCCATAGTTTGTTGTGTTCGTGCACCTTTGCAAGCACATGCCTCCATGTGAAGTAATTGCATCGTGTTGCTTATGTTGACTTTCTAAACAACTATATTATACAGTTGAAATTTTTTCATCTATCAACATCTAGTTATTAGTTATGGAATTTGAAGTAATGCTTTGAGTTTGAATGATGTGTAATGCAACGTAACCAACAATATGAATATAAACTACACAAATCTATTAAGTAGAATTCATTAGTTAAGTTCTCTTTATTCTATTACCTCCATGTACGTTTGAGTAAATCCATTGGTACTAGGAGGTGTTTCCTTGAAACCTCCAATATTAGCATGTTCAACATCCAAAATCACATATTAAAATACCATTCGTAAAACAATGCTATTAACATGTAATAAATTTATAATTATTTACTAGTTACATACCCCACTGATAGGTGTACTACAAAAATAAGAAGGTGGAGGACCGGTGTATCCAATCTCAACACTGTGACTCTACAATTTTATTAAAATAATAAAACTAAATTAGTTAATCTTGAATTTCAGAATTGAAATTTAATAAATTAAATTCAATGAACATGCTGACTTTTACCTGATTATCAATGCTATATGCATGATGCAAAATTTCAGTCATCCTCTCCATCCCCGTAGCAGCATACAGATCCTACGTAGCAACCTCCTAAGTGTTGGTGGGGTCATATGAACAAGTTGCCCCGCAAGATTGACACACATGGGTTCGAAGGCCACCACCCAAAGACTCCCATAGATGGCGCTATATAATAGGGCTAGTATGATGGATGCTACTCCGGGTCAAAGTGTTGATCACCTGCAATGTCTCTACGTCGGCACTCTCCTTCGCAATGACAGGCATAACAATGTGCTCACGAGGCAGCCTAGCGAGAGGTTGTCTCCCTTGCCGCATAGGATCTGGTTGTGCACTGGACCTATCCTGAGCCGACCCCCCACCTCTCCCCTAGAACTTCCTCATATCAAAATAATTTGGGATTGGGTTCAATAAAACTCACTGTATAGTTTCCTAAGAAAATATTGGGGGACTTCACAATTGTTGCATGGTGGGTAATCAAAGACAAAGTACCACCTATCATAAAAACGGTTCCTAATCTCTTGGTGGTGGCACCAATGAATAGGAAACCTCTTTGCATTGAGGCTAAGATTTTGATTTGTTCTAGGGTTAGTGAGTAAAGAGCACAAATCACCTTTAGTAATTTTATATCTTTTATTTGTTTATATGATAGTTTATTTGCATAATATGCCCTAGTTGCCTACCTCCTATCTTGCCATCCCGTTATTTGTTGGGTTATTGAATCTACATTTTTTAACATCTCTTTCATTGAATTTGCTAGTGTCATTATTTCTGTGGTTGAAGCATTTGGATCACTCAACCTACTGATAAGATCCTCAATTTGTTTTTTGTTGTTCTCAATTTCACTCCTCAAATTTTGTTGAGTGCCAAGAGGGTGTTGAGTGATTGGTGGGGAGGTTGATTTTGTTGAGGATTTTGAGGATTTGTAGGATCGTTTGCATCTCCTACAAATTTTTTTTTAAAAATCAAATCTAACCTAAAACAAACAAAATCAACTTGAAACTAAGAAATTCAAAACAAATAGCAAACAATACTTACCTCTTGCACCTCTTCATCGTCATGGCGCCATCCTTTGTAAAGGAAAAGCAACTATTGTTGATGAATTTTGTAGAATGCCTCCTCCTAGAATGTAAGGCAAAAATGAGGGTTTTTTGGCCAGGGTAGAGCAGAAAAACAGACAAGAGAAAATGAATCACTTTCACTTTTTTTTTGCTTTTAAAATGACATAATGCGAGTGCGTTATAACGCACTCACATTATGTCATTTTCAATTTTTTTTTGGAGTTGGCCACAAAAGTGTAACCCAACTTCATACACCCGCCATAATATTTCAAGTGATTTCTAATCATTCAACTTTTTCAAGTATAGTTTTGTCATCAATTTTCTATGTGTTTACAAAATTTGATATCAATCAATAAATTAATTGTTCAAGCAAATAGCAATTTATCTATTTCAAAATTCATATGTTTCACATAAAGATAGTTTTCAATGGTATTTGATCTAATCAACAAATTAATTGTTCAAGCAAATATAATTTATCTATTCAAAATTCATATGTTTCACATAAAGATAGTGTTTCAATGGTTTACTATTGTTTGATTGAAATCCCAATATAATTCATAAATCATCATGCATGTCAAATATATTCATGAACAAATTTGAACTATTCTTTCAGACTTTTAAATATATCTATATATGTATTTATATATATATACTCATAAATAAATATATTCATACATTCAAGAAAATATATTTACCATTAACAGTAATAAAACTCAGACTACACAAGGCATTATTAATCAAATTTTTAGTCAAGAACATCATTATAAATTCAGATCATATTCTCAGCCAAATACAAAAGTTATGCATGTCAAGTTCAGATTTTTCATGTAATTTTTCATAAAATTTTGTACATGTTTATATATATATATGTGTGTGTGTGTGTTTGAAAACAAATTTCTGTTAATTTAAAAACATGTTGTTTACACCTTATATATTATAATAATATCAATTTATTCAGATTTGTTTTGTACATGTATATATATATATTTATATATATTCATATATATATATATATAATTATATAATTATATGTGCATATATATATACATATATATTTATATGTGCATATATATATATATATATATATATATATATATATATATATATATATACATATATATAATAATATATATCTTTCTAATTGTATGAAGGTAGCTAGAGGCATATTTCCTAGAATTTGGAGTTTATAAAAAAATCAGAAAGAAATTTAAAGTTTGACAAAGAATGTATTTGAAGTGTCATATACTCCAATGTGAAGGAGGCAAATTTTTGAACATAGTTTTCAATATAAAATATAAATATAAGTTTTGAGTTGCTAAGTTTGTAGGGTGAGGGGGGCGTGGCTGCTCTCACATGGGCAGCCCCTGTGGGGAGGGCAGCGCCCTCTCCACAACCCTCCCAATACAGGCTGCAATTTATATCAAATAAAACTTGTATATATATATATATATCTTAAATGTTTATATATATAATTCTACACAGTCATAAGAAAATAGTGAAATTTTATTCAATCTCTGATCTCAGATAGAAAATTATAGTGGGGAGAAATTTATAGTTATATATATATATATATAATCTGGAAGTTATCTACATATACTATGAATATATATATATATGGGGAAGTTATCTACTGTTGTCAACAAATTGCACCCGAATGCTTGAATATTGAAATTCAGCAATCTGTTGAAACATTGGAACTAATTCCAGGCTATGGGTATCCTATAAGGAATTAGACCTCCAGATTCTAGGTTGGTTCCTATTTAATTTTCTGGTTAAAACTGAGTGATTTGCTGGAAAAGGGAGAAAGACTAAATCTAAATTCTGAACTATGAAACTTAACTATGGTGATGCACCAAAGAATTCAATATGCGGACTTAACTCACAGAATGATTACTCACTATTTTCATTCACACAACTAGATCTAAAAGCTTAAACACTTGAAAGTTTTAAACAGAGGCTTTTAAAGAAACAATCATTGAAGGAAAATATGATTTCCACAACTAGACTATTCGATTATTGATTAGCACAATGTTTAACCAGTGGATTTAAACTTGGATGCATACAAAAATTCATTAAGGAGACAGAAATATTTAAAGGTTTCATAAACTGCAAACACAATAATCACTTCGATCAATCCTACATGACAATGATGCTTGAAAACTTGAAGGCGAATTCTAAAAAAGATGGTAATGAAAGGAGTCTTTCTACAAAAACACACTAATTGACCTGTAAACCTGTTGTTGTATTAATCTAAAATTAATGTTGAGTTACAAAATAATTCACTTTTGCAGAGTGCAAAGGAGAAAAATAAGAACCAGAATGAAAAAGATAAACTTTTTCAATTTATACAATGAGAATGAACGCACTTCAAAAGTGCATGAATAAGCAACTGAAAGTCAATTTCAATGAGAAAGTGACAATTCCAAAGTGAAATCCGAGCATAAGCAAAAATCCTTGAAAATAAGGTTCAAACTCTTGCAAAAATGAGTGAACTCAGTCTCGAACTCGCAGTCATAAAGTATGCAACTGATCTGAAACTCAAACTGAACTGGAAATCCCTGAAAAAGGTGGGCTAAAGTATGCAAAACTGTCTCGTTCTTGTCAATTCGCCCATGCACATTGGAACTCCATTTTTGCATATTGCATGAGTAATCTTCAGTCAATAATCTGATATGAAACTAAAGTAAAATGCTAAAAATATCTATGACTTGCATGATTAACTTGTCCTCCAGTTAGCTCTTCTTGTATTTGCATGGATTTGAGAAGGTCTTTATTTAATTAAATATTAAAAATAATCATTAAGCGATTATTTTAATATTTAGGTAGCTGATAATATCACTCTTTATTACATGTTTCAATAATAAAGTAATAATTATATATTACTTTTAATATTTAATTGAATATTTGATTTTTTCTAAAAAAATAAAAAATGCAAGGCATAATATTTCAAAATCAAAGTGTAACTTTGAAGTTGACCTCTAAAACTCACGAACCTCATGACTTTCAAGTCAAAAACACGGGCATAAAATGATTTTGTTAATTTTTTAGAATGAAATAATCAAAAATATCAATGAAGTCGAATTAGGGTGTGAAATGACTTTGCTCGAACCCTAATCATTTTTTACCATTCTTCACATACTTTTGGGTAACTTCTGGAGTTCTTGTTACGCCGCCATCATGTTGGGTAAGTTTGGGCTGATTCCTTCATGAAAAGAGCTTGAATCTTCTGCCAGGAGGTTGAAATCTCCACTTTGACTTGTTGGTAAGTCAGTTTCCCTTCATTTTTAATCATTTCATGGCTCCCACAGACTCAGCTACGCACATATTTGGTGTATGTAAATACCCAAGGTTGCTTGCACAACTCCAATAAGACCTTTCCCTTTGTCTCCTTCCTGGAACCTGATTCCAATCGGTTCCTCTTGAGCTTGGAGACTGACCAAACTCTGCTCCAACTCTTCTCAAAGAGTTCCTACCTTGTGCTTTACCTTGGGTAGACAAACACCTTCTTGCAATTTGAATGCTCTTCCTTGGACTTAGAAGGATCTATGTGCCATTTTCTCCATCTGACTTGAACTTCTTGCAGGGGAGCTGGAGATACTGGTTTCTTGTATTTCACCTCCAAATGGATGCATCTTGCCTGGTGTTCAAACTTCAAATCACCCACCTTTGTGAATTTGCCTTGGACAGGCCTAATTCTCTACTAGCCTTTACCAGTCGGTTTTTGGCTTTTTGCTCTCAAACTTGACACATAACCTATCAAAGAGAATTGATTTCCTGATACCCTTTTGGGACTTTTAAATCTTTACTAGGGTTTCAAGCCCCTGTCTCTGCCATACAACGGGTTCCTATGTTCTTGGGTGAAAGGGCTAATTATCCTATTTTCTAGGGTTTTGCTGATCACTTGTCTATTTCTTACTCAAGAGAATTGATCAAGCCTTCATCTCTCTGGTGTCCTTGAGTTTAAACATATTCCACTTGGAAGTGTACTTTTTCCATACAAATGTACCTTCCCCTGCCTGTTCTATTCACCTTTCCACTCCCAAACTCCTAACCGGGTAGTCCTAGCTCGCCTAGGTTTAGGATTAAAAATCACTGCTTGACTCTTTTTATTTCCTACTATTAGATATGTACAATGGTCTGGCTCCCACTCCATATTCCACCAATTTTAGGGAAAACCCACGGTCAGTGCTTATGGGGGAGCCATGAAAAGATTCACTGCTCAAAACTACAATGGAAACCCTACTAACCTCTAAATTCTGATCTAAGGATTCAAATGAATAACTCCACTCCACTCAAAATGAATACAAAATGAAAAGTGATTCTAATCTAGTCTAATAACATGAACACAGTGCTAAATCTGAGTATTCAACCCTGATGATAGCTCTGTTGCAAAACACATGGGGATTTCTGAGAAACACTCTATATCTCTAAACTATGAACTTGAAACAGTAAATGTACACTAAGCAACTTGAATACCAAATGAATACTGCTCTATACTACCTAATAACGATAAACACAGTATTAAATCAACATGTACAGTGCCTTCAAGTTCACTGTTTCTCAAAATTCACAGGCAGAAACAGAAAATGCAGAATTCTCTATTCATTCACACCCCAAAACTTGATTACCAAGTATCTAACTCCTCACTACGAGTCTTCACACCTATTCTTGATGCCTTTTCCACATTCAAAGGAGGCTGATCGAGCACTTACTCCTATTTTCTAGGGATTCCAATCCCACTAAGTTGCATGTAACTCCACAACTGCAGTTATGCCACTTCCACAACAGCATTTTGCAACTTATCTCCATGTTATGATCCTAATTTCTAGGACCTCAATCTCCTTGTTTCGAACCATCAGCTTCCACAACTATCTCTTGGCATCTTTTCAACTATGATCATGTGTTTAAAACACATTTATCAACTACATACTAACATCAGTTGTCCAAAGCTAATTCAATGCAAAATTTAACAATTTTGATTAACTAAGATGGTATAGTCCTAATGACTAACTCATCCACACCAACAAGACCTTCTAAGGTCCAATGTAAACACAACAAAATCCCTGACTTGGCTAAGGTCAGTACAGGCCAAAATTGCAAACCAAAATGGAGGTCAGCCTAGGTGCTCCTGCACCATCCTCCCCAAAATAGAAAACTTCAATCCATCCTTGGATTGAGTAAGTTAGGATGAATTCCCAACTTCTTGAACTCTGCCTCCTTGATCCATACTGCATCTGAATCAGGTTGCCCATGCCTCTTGATCAGGTGTTCTTTATACTCCTTGGTCCTAGTCTGCTTGTAGACCCTGGTATCCAAGATTTGATCAGCTTGTTTGACTGTAGCAGGGGGCAGTTTGAGTTCTTCAACATCTTGGGTGATTTCATGAATGGTTTGATCCATGTTTATTGGTGGTCCTTTGTAATGTACAAGGTCTGCAACATTGAAAATAGGGGATAGTCCATTGTCATCTGGCAATTGTACCTTGAATGCATTACTTCCATACTTCTCCAAGATAGGACAGGGACCTATCCTTTTCATTTGCAGCTTGTGAGGAACTCCCTTCTGCAATCTATCCTTGTTTAAATGCACCATCACTAGGTCACCAACATTAAAATGAACCTCTTTCCTATGCTCATCCACTTTGGTTTTATGTTTCATGGTATTCTCTGCCAAGGTTTTTCTGACTGTCTCATGAATTTCCTGCATTGCACAAGCAAAATCATCTGCATATCCACTTCCCTTGACTCCATCCTTCAACTCTCTCATCTCATAAACACCTCTAGGGTGCAGTCCATAGACAATTTCAAAGGGACTCTTCCCTGTAGATCTATTTACTGTATCATTATAGGCATATTCAGCTTGCCCTATAATATGATCCCATTGTTGACCATACTCCTTGGTCAAGCATCTTAGAAGGTTTCCAAGTGTCCTATTCACAACTTCGGTCTGACCATCAGTTTGGGGATGGTATGCAGATCCAAAGGACAAATTGGTTCCCATTCTTTGCCAAAGAGTCTTCCAAAAATGACTCATAAACTTGGTATCCCTATCTGATACAATGTTGATTGGTAAACCATGAATCCTTACTATCTCCTTAAAGAAAAGAGAGGCTATTTGACTGGCATCATTGGTTGTTTTGCAGGGTACAAAGTGAGCCATTTTGCTGAATCTGTCTACAACAACATACACATTGTCCATACCTTGCTTTGTCTTGGGTAAACCAACTACAAAGTCCATGCTCAAGCATTCCCATGGCCTAGAAGGGATAGGCAGTGGCTGGTATAGGCCTGCATTTGAAGAAGTGCCTTTTGCTTTTTGACACACTACACAACTCTCTACATACTTCCTGATATCTAAGTTCATCTTTGGCCAATAGTAAAACCTTTGGACAAACTCTTGAGTTTTGGTGATCCCAAAATGACCACTCAATGCACCATTATGCTTTTCTTGTATTAAGTTCTCCCTAATAGAACCTCTAGGAACACAAAGTTGATTCCCTTTAAACAATAAATCACTTTGCAAGGTATATTCAGCATATTTGCTATGGAAATGATTCTTGTACTCAAGACATACCTTATAGATATCTGCAAAGTCTTCATCATCTGCATATAGATCTTTGAAGTGATCTATCCCCATGCTCTTCAACTGAATTTCCTAAATTGTGAGAACTCTCCTACTCAATGCATCAGCCACTTTATTGAGAGCTCCTTTCTTGTGCTTGATATTGAAGGTGTAAGCTTGCAAGTACTCCACCCATTTCATATGCCTGTGACTCAACTTCTCTTGTGAATTCAGAAAATTGAGTGCTTGATTGTCTGAGTACACAATGAATTCCTTGGGAAGCAAGTAGTGCCTCCACTTCCTTAGTGCTTGGACCAATGCATACATCTCAAGGTCATAAGAAGAATACTTCTTCTTGGCTTCACTTAGCTTCTCTAAATGAAAAGTCACCGGTCTGCCCTCTTGGCTGAGAACAACTTCAATAGCTACATTGCTTGCATCACATTCAATGGTGAATAGCTTCTCAAAGCTTGGCAACACTAAAACAGGTTGGGTAGCTATATTTTCCTTCAGCAACTCAAAACTCTTGTTAGCTTGCTCATTCCATACAAACTTGGTTTTCATGCCTCCTTTAATGGTATCTAACATAGGAGCACAAATAGCACTAAACTGCCTTATGAATTTCCTATAATACTGAGCAAGACCATGGAAGCTTCTTACCTCTGTTGCTGTCTTTGGAGTAGGCCAATTGAGAATGGCTCCTACCTTGTTGCTGTCCATCTTCAAGTTGCCTTGTGATAGCACAAATACAAGGTACACCAGCTCTGTTTTGATGAACTCACACTTTTCCAGATTGATCTTCAGCTTCTCCTCATGCAGCTTCTTGAAAATCAACTCAATGTGTTGGAGGTGCTCTTCTCTGGTTTTTCTATAAATTAGTATATCATCAAGATACACTACTACAAACTTTCCAATGTAGTCCTGGAGAATTTCATTCATGAGTCTCATGAATGTGGAGGGGGCATTAGATAATCCAAATGGCATAACTAGCCACTCATAGAGACCCTCATTGGTTTTGAAGGTTGTTTTCCACTCATCATGCTCATGTATCCTAATTTGGTGATAACCACTCTTTAAATCTATCTTGGTATAGTACCTAGCTTCACCTAGACAATCCATGAGATCTTCAATCCTAGGGATAGGGAACCTATACCTGATGGTTATCTTGTTGATTTCCCTGGAATCAGTACAAAGCCTCCATTCTCCTCCTTTCTTAGGTTCTAAGACAGTGGGTACTGCACAAGGACTAATAATTTTCCTAATAAGACCTTGGTCAAGTAGTTCTTGAATCTGCCTAGCTATTTCCTCATTTTGTTGAGGTGTCATCTTGTAGGCTGCTTTGTTTGGAAGGGTAGCTCCTGGTATCAAGTCTATCCTATGACTTATGGCTCTTTTAGGAGGTAAGGTTGCTGGTTGACCACTACTTACAATGCTTTCATAGGTCTGCAATAAGTCTTGAATCTCCTTGGGTAACTCTTGCTTTTTAGCTGCCTTCTCTTTGCTTGCTTCTCTTGGCTTGATCATTACTGCATAGCCAACTCCTTCTCCTTCTTCCAAGGCTCTTAAGAACTCTTTTTCACCAGCTATAAGTAGCTTAGAACCTGTTTTCTGCACCTCTGTATCTTCTAACAAAGATTGAATCTTGTAGGTTACATTGTCCTTCTTGAAGGTATAAGAATTCTTGGCTCCATCATGCACAACTTGGCGATCAAATTGCTATGGCCTACCTAGGAGAAAGTGGCATGCATCCATAGGTAACACATCACACAATACCTTGTCTTTGTATTTGGCAATTGAGAACTCCACCCATGCTTGTTCATTCACCAAGACATGCTGACCCTTATTGAGCCATGTGACCTTGTAAGGATTATTGTGAGGTATCCTTGCCAATTTTAGTTTGCTGACTACCTCCTCTGACACAATATTGTTAGTTGAACCTGAGTCTATTATGACCTTACACACTTTCCCCATCATCTTGCATTTTATCCTAAACAAGGACCTTCTTTGGCTTGGCTCTTCTTTGACCGGTTCTTTGATTAAAGTCCTTCTCATCATGAGATTCTCACCTTCCTCTGAGTTCAATGGTACTTCAGGTTGTTTATTTGCTACAGTAGTCTCATCTTGAATCGGATTGGTTCTCCTATCTCCTCCATGAGAAGTGCTACCTTTCTTAGGACATCTATAAGTCGGGTGTCCCAATTGGTTGCAATGATAGCATTTCATGTTGGTGAAGTAGCTGCCTCTTCCTTGTCCACCACTTCTTCCTCTGGGGTTGAAACCTCTTCCTCTACCACCTCTACTGGAGCTTCCTTCTTGCTGTTCAAAAAATCTGACTTCTCCTTGGGCTCTTGATTCTGAGCTTCTTCCACTGTAACTTCCTCTTTGTCCTTTGCTGTCTTTCCCTTTACCTCTACCTTTGGGGTTTTGTTCTTGTTTCTTTTTGCCTTTCTCCTCTATCTTCAAAGCCATTTAATAGCATTGGCGGACTGATTTGAAGTTTACCAAACTCATGTCTTCTTGAATAGACCATTTGAGTCCATTTAGGTACCTTGCTAGCTTTATGCATTCATCTTCAACCACCTTTGATCTAAGGCACAATTTTTGAAACTCCTCTGTATATGTTTGAACATCCATGTCCTTTTGCCTCAGATTGTGTCTTCTCCTATGCAACTGAACTTCATAATCATCAGGGAGATAAGTCTGCCTTATCTTAGTCACCATCCCTCTCCATGCAACTATGGGACCTTTTCCTTCTTTCTCTCTTTTTGATTGTACAAACTTCCACCATGTGAGAGCTGCTCCTCTCAACCTTGACTTGGCCACCTTTACCTTTTGGGCCTCTGTTATGCCATCACACTCAAAGTGATTCTCAATGCTCTCAATCCAATCTACAACTGAATCAGGGTCCATTTGTCCACTGAAAAGTGGCACACCCTCAAATGCTTTACCACTCAAGGCCTGCAATGCCTTCAAGAATGGTTTCTTTGCAAGAACAGGATCAGGCTTTGGAGCTTCCTCCTCCAAATCCTCTTCTTTTTCCTTGGCTTCCTGCTCTTCCTTCTGCTTTATCTTATCCTTCATAGTATCTGTTGTCTCTTGGACTTCATCCAGGAGTTTCTCCATCTGAGATATCCTTTCTCTAAGCAACCGGTTATCTTTCTCTTGCTCTTCTACCTTCTTTGCTAGCTCTGCATTTGTCACCATGGTTCCTTCCTCTGGTGTATTCTCTCCTACTGACTCAGTGGATTGGCTTATTAATCACAAGCCTTGAATCTAACTTGCTCTGATACCAATATGGTGTATGTAAATACCCAAGGTTGCTTGCACAACTCCAAGAAGACCTTTCCCTCTGTCTCCTTCCTGGAACCTGACTCCAATGGGTTCCTCTTGAGCTGGGAGACTGACCAAACTCTGCTCCAACTCTTCTCAAAGAGTTCCTACCTTGTGCTTTACCTTGGGTAGACAAACACCTTCTTGCAATTTGAATGCTCTTCCTTGGACTTAGAAGGATCTAAGTGCCATGTTCTCCATTTGACTTGAACTTCTTGCAGGGGAGCTGGAGATACTAGTTTCTTTCATTTCACCTCCAAATGGATGCATCTTGCTTGGTGTTCAAACTTCAAATCACCTGCATTTGTGAATTTGCCTTAGATAGGCCTAATTCTCTACTAGCCTTTACCAGTCGATTTTTGGCTTTTTTCTCTCAAACTTGACACATAACCTATCAAAGAGATTTGATTTCCTGATACCCTTTTGGGACTTTTAAATCTTTACTAGGGTTTCAAGCCCCTGTCTCTGTCGTACAGTGGGTTCCTATGTTCTTGGGTGAAAGGGCTAATTGTCCTATTTTCTAGGGTTTTGTTGATCACTTGTCTATTTCTTACTCAAGAGAATTGATCAAGCCTTCATCTCTCTGGTGTCCTTGAGTTTAAACATACTCCACCTGGAAGTGTATTTTTTCCATACAAATGTACCTTCCCCTGCCTGTTCTATTCACCTTTCCTCTCCCAAACTCCTAACCGGGCAGTCCTAGCTCGTCTAGGGTTTAGGATTAAAAATCACTACTTGACTCTTTTGCTTTCCTACTATTAGATATGTACAATGGTCTGGCTCCCACTCCATATTCCACCAATTTTAGGGAAAACCTGGGGTCAGTGCTTATGGGGGAGCCATGAAAAGATTCACTGCTCAAAACTACAATGGAAACCCTACTAACCTCTAAATTCTGATCTAAGGATTCAAATGAATAACTCCACTCCACTAAAAATGAATACAAAATGAAAAGTGATTCTAATCTAGTCTAATAACATGAACACAGTGCTAAATTTGAGTATTCAACCCCGATGATAGCTCTGTTGCAAAACACACGGGGATTTCTGAGAAACACTCTATATCTCTAAACTATGAACTTGAAACACTAAATGTACACTAAGCAACTTGAATACCAAATGAATACTGCTCTATACTACCTAATAACGATAAACACAGTATTAAATCAACATGTACAGTGCCTTCAAGTTCACTGTTTCTCAAAATTCACGGGCAGAAATAGAAAATGCAGAATTCTCTATTCATTCACACCCCAAAACTTGATTACCAAGTATCTAACTCCTCACTACGAGTCTTCACACCTATTCTTGATGCCTTTTCCACATTCAAAGGAGGCTGATCGAGCACTTACTCCTATTTTCTAGGGATTCCAATCCCACTAAGTTGCATGTAACTCCACAACTGCGGTTATGCCACTTCCACAACAACATTTTGCAACTTATCTCCATGTTATGATCCTAAATTCTAGGACCTCAATCTCCTTGTTTCGAACCATCAACTTCCACAACTGCCTCTTGGAATCTTTTCAACTATGATCATGTGTTTAAAACACATTTATCAACTACATACTAACATCAGCTGTCCAAAGCTAATTCAAAGCAAAATTTAACAATTTTGATTAACTAAGATGGTATAGTCCTAATGACTAACTCATCCAAATCAAAAAGACCTTCTAAGGTCCAATGTAAACACAACAAAATCCCTGACTTGGCTAAGTTCAGTACAGGGCAAAATTGCAAACCAAAATGGAGGTCAGCCTAGGTGCTCCTGCACCAATATTTCTAACACATTTTTCTGTATTTTTTGCTTCTTTGTGCTTTTATTCTCCGTTATGGCTGAAATGAAAGAAGCTTAATTGCTTGGTGAGAAAGCTTTTAAAGAAGCTATGGCCGACATGGAAGACTCTGTTACAGCTTACAACTATGGATTTTTGCATTATTTCAACTGATTTTTACTGCCTGGAAACAAAATGAAGAAGTAAGCCTTTCTTATTTTGTATTCTGACCCTCCATCTGGTAATAATTTTACTACTTTTTGTGTTATGGTGGTCGCCATGAGTGTATTTCCTGAAGCTTTTTTCCTCGTTGTATGTTCCTTCTGTTAATGGCTGAAATGAAAGAGGCTTTAGAGGCCATCATGACGATTTTTTGAGCCTTCACATTGGGAATCCATTTCTTGTGGATTTTTCTGTTGATAAATGTTGAAAATCGAACCCCTGTAATCTGGGTTGATGAACCTTGGACTTTAATGAAGCTTCATTAACAACAAATGACTATTCAATTCTGTTCTTGGAGGACATGAAAGGTTTTATTATTGTCTCTGTGTTCTCTTTATCCCACTCATTTGAAAAAATATTTTCTTCCAAACCATACAAACTTTGTATATGTTGCTCTTCTAATTGATGAATCATTAGAGAGGTAACTTGAATCCTTTGCTGTCAATTCCATTGGAATAGTATATGTTGTATTATACTTGTCTAAGCCATATTTTGTTGCTTTCAGCTTAAAACAAATCTGTTTATTTGTCATATCTTATTTTTTGATCAGCTAAACTCTTGTTGATGATTTGCATTGATTGCATAATATGAGAATGCTGCTTTTCATTATGAGCATGTGCTGGTTACTATCCCCATCTACTTTTACTAGTTTTATATCAACATTCTTATTCATGACTGTCCTTGACATTGTGACTCCATTATTCCTTACATAATGCTCTTTTTTGCTCTTTATAATGCACACCTGTAGCATTGTATCTGCATTGATGTCTTGTATCTCCAATTTTCTTCCTTGCTTTTGTTACCTGGAAATATCTGTCATGCAAAGAGACTATCCAATTTTATTTGTCATTATGAAGGTTGTCCTTTGATTTTTATCTACATTCAAAATATGGTTGTATCTTCTTTTTATGCTTCTGTTTCTTTAAACTCCTTCTCAATGGTTGGAATAACAACTTAAGACATGTCTTATACTTTCTTTTGATGCGTGAATTCCTCTTGAAAATCAATATACCACTATTTTTAAATAAAAATATCATTATCTTTTCTTTTAAAATGATGTCCCATTAAATGCAAAATAGAACTTCATTTATGTATCTCTGTTGTTCGGAAGACTGTATTTTTGTAGACCTCAAAAGTTGTGGTGAACTGTTCCTTTCTTTTCCTGTAACAATTTGAAGCTACTGTTTAAAAAAAAAAAAACTTTGTGAACAATGACTGCCATCTGAAATCAGATGCTCCATTTAATGTTAATGCTGAATAATTCATACTTCACTGTTGTCTCACTGTGTTCAGTCCTTTATGACTGTCAAAAATTTTGTAAGCATCTATTACCACCATGAACACTGTAGCAGCATTCTCAATCACTTTTTTAGTTCTGTAGCAACAGTATTATCTATGATTGTTCTTTTAAATGAAGCCCTCACTATGATGTTAAGTCTTCTGTAGACTGCGCCTGTACTTTGGAGTTGTAAGAAATGATTGAATTGTTGAATGCTTCATTTCCCTTCAGTATAAAGGAGCTCAATGTCTCATTAAAATGTAAACATGAATGAAAGACAGAGCTGAAACTGAACTAAGAGAAATACAATTAATGCCCTCATAACATGCTTCTTTGATTATTTTATTGAATCATGAGCAATAAGATGATTTGCTCAAACTATTTCACCATGTTGAATTAGACTGCTTTCATTATGATGTTATTGCTTTACAACAGTTCCATTTGATAACGGTAACATTTGATGACTCTCATGTAATAATGTGAATGAGAGGTGTCATCTTAATGATATGCCGAGCTCTACCCTTGTGGGAGCCCGTTTTACTCCACATATCTGATAAAAATATTCTCGAACATGATGAACCTGTTCCTACACACTGAAAAAAACATGTTAACAAAATAAAAGAAGTTGAAACCTTCCATTGAGTTATGTTTTTCTTAATTGTCAGCCTTTCATCTGGTGAATGCTTGATTTAATGCAAATTGCATTCCTATTGGTAGCATAGGCGTAAGGAAGAATGTAATTCATCATTGCTTAGAGTACACCTCTAACGCCATTTCTTTATAATTTTGCAAGTCATGGAGCGAGGAAATGAAGCAGCAGCAGCTTGGAGACACGACGACTGAAGACATCAATGAAACTGATTCATCATTACAGGAAATGATGAATTGTTCCTCTTCTTTATGCTTATGTTATTTTCAATAGTGTAGTTTGTCCTTGAATTTTGTAGTCATCATTTGATTGTCATAATCAAATTCAGTTACTCTCGCGGCTTGTGTGAGATTCAATGTTTTTACAAAATGAATAAAAGGCATTACTATGAAAATTTTCAATTTTCTGTTTCAAATGCTTGCACAATAAGACTATTATTCAGATATAAATTGATCTCTATGATGATCAATGAATACTTAATCAACAAAACTTCAAAACTTCTATACCTATCAATGATGAACTTGATTCAGCTCTGCCTGTTTGAGCTCGTAGTGAAAAATAGGTAAAATCTACATATACTATGAATATATATATATATATGTATGTATTTTGTTATATGATTGTATATATATATATATACAAAATCAAAATTTATCAGACATATAGAGCCTAATTGGTTTTCTAAGGAAAAAAAAGTCTGACAGGTTTTCTACAAGAAAATAATATACATTTTCAAGATAATTATCTGAAAAGAAAATTTAAATCTTTTCTCATGGAAGCAAAATGAATCATTTACACACATAACTCAAATAAAACTTCATGAAAATAAATGATTAAAACCTGGATTCCAATGCCAATCTGACAATTTGCTCTAATTCAGTTGTTCTTTCTTGCTCTATTCTTCCTTATTCCACTTCTTCACCTCCAATTTTATCTAAATTTCATTGTTCTAATTTTTGTATTGTTTTTGAATGGAGAGAGATTGAGAAATCAAAAGATAAGAGAATAATGAGTTTTTCATAATGAAATCCCTGTGTGGAAAATAAGAGTTTTATATATTTTTATATATTTCTTCCAGCTTGTTTTCCCTTTGTTTTTCCATTTTTTTTTCCTAATTTTTCCCTCTTTTCTCATATTTTCTATCTTTTCTTGACTTCTATCTTATCTCTTTCTTTTTTTCAAAAATATTCTCTTATCTCCTTTTATTCTAAATTTCTAATAAATCTGTTTTAAAAACAAAAAGAAGATTTTCTTTCCTATGCAACAAAGTATCTTCATTTAAATAAAATAAATATCATTTTTATCCTCACATAAAGCTCATTATCTCAATAAAATAAACAATATCTTAATTTTCAGATAAAGCATCAATTAAGAAATAAAATAAAATAAACTTATCCTTTTAATTATATGCATTTTAATTTCCACTATCTAATTTAAATAAATAAAGCAAGTAAAACAAATATAACAATTAATTAAATAATTTTGTAAATGCAAATTTAATATGTTACTACGTGGTGTGTGCGTGCGAGAGATTTCGTTCCCACTTAACCCTATCAGATGGCTAACCTCCTCTACCTCAACCACACTCTTGGTCTTCATCAAGCTTGCATCTCATATAAACTCAAGCACCCATTAGTAGGTTAGTGTCCAAAAATATAAATCAAAGAAATTCAATTCTTCATTCTAATATATCACTTTCTATACTATATTACTTGAATTAAATAATAATTATCACATTTCATTTTCTAGAATAAAATAGCATTCGATTATTCTATCATTCAAAGATCACACAAGTTATTCTACCAAACATTCAGTTTCTAGTTCTATGTAAAGTGAAATTAAGAGGTGTCAAAGTTTGAGACGTGACACTTTTCCCTTCATGGAAAATTCACCGCCAGCAATTCACAGACGAAAAATTCACCACCAACAATTCACAGCGGGAAAATTCACAGTCATAACAATTTACCGCGCGAAAAAATTAATTACATGAATTTTTGGCGGTTAATTTTCCATGGCAGTGAATTGCTAGTGGCGGTGAATTTTCCGTCGGTGAATTGCTAGCAGTGAATTTTCCTAGAGCTAGAAATTTCAAATCACTCCCAATTTTTTACAGTAGCTTACTTGGCAAGTCCCCTGCTTATAACTAAGGTTTCAGGGCCACATCATCAAATACAATGCCACATCAGCATTTTTTTTGTCAAGGTGTCCAAAAAAGCCCAAAAAAATAGTGAGACCAATACTTGTGCATTCAGAGCATGTTTTATTGAGCACTAATGTGGAATCACATGATTGGTTGCTTTTTAGATCAAAGGAATACATTTTGTTTAGTTAAAGGTAGTCATCATCAACACTAACAACTTTAAAGTGACAACTATTGGTCCAATATTGATAAAAATATTGGACATTATATGAACAACTACTATGACAACTATTGAAACATGCTCTGGGTCCTCTCCCATACTTAGGTTTGTTGCCTATTAGTTATACATCTTAGCTTACATTATTATTACAAATCACAATCGGATGAATGGCACATGAAATGGCCTTTTAAAATGGGTATTATAGGAATTCAATGATTTTAATAAAGTTCAATTTTTTTATTTTTTTTAAAGTTATAAGAGAAATGAAAATTATATAAATTCAATGAGTTCTTTTAAGAAGTTAAAGAGAATTGTTCTTAAGTATTGAAGTAATATGAAAATATTTTTAAAAAGTTTTTAATTGTTCAAATATTACTAGAGCTGATATAAACATAATGGTTTCCATTAACTAATAATCTATTGACTCTAAGAAATACAACTTTTTTTTTTAATTTATTACCCCACGCAAGTTTAGCTCCTATATTTTATGGTCCAATTTCAACAAAATGAAAGGTAACTACTTAATATCTTAACTCAATCTAGTTTATGGATAGTTCTCACATAGGACATAACTTCCTCCCTCAAATAATAGGGAAATGTTTGAAATATATACATCAATTAAATTATGAAGTATTTATATTGAGACAATACTTTATGTGATGTTCTTCATAATCTTCTATTATTATAATTGTAATCACTAGGCTTAGAAAATAATTGATTATACCTCAATTAAAGTTGTTAATGGAGATCTATTAAGAAAGGGCACATATTATTAAATTCAGATTTAGAGCAATTTTATTGTGATTAGCTAGTTTTAGCCCTAAGGCCATAGTTTTACAACTATCACTATATCTCAATGCAAGTCATGGGGTTATATTGTTCATCCCCAAATGATGGGTATGTCTTATAAGACGCATGTGTCAAACCATATGATGTTTCTACATTATTGGAACTAAATGATTAGGTAAGGAAATACCATGAAAGATAATAAATTATTTCATTTCATCAATTTGATGACAAATACAACTTTTTGTTGTATGTATTTTCTTCCACAATATCCACATTTGATTTTTCATTTATTATGAGGATCATGAATAATATTCAAATGGAAGGGATTTCATGTGAGAGACATGATCACATGAATAGTGAGATGAAAGGTAGAAACACTTAGATTACCCCTTGATTTGATTTTAACTAATTTTAGGTCCTCCCAAAACGATGTGCATGAAAAATTACAAGTTTTGTCAAGATAAGATTTCAAAATATTTTGTTTATAACTCAAATATTTTGACACTTTATGATAAATTGGCTATCCAAATGTTAATTATACATGTAAAAATGAACTTCTTGCAAAATTTTGATAAATTTCAAAAAAAAATTGTAAAATCCTAATAATTGAGGAGAAAGTTATGCACTATCAAAATTTGAATACAAACTGACTTTAAAAACCAAAAAAATAGTTAAAAGAATATTTTTTTGACAAAAAAAAAATCACCATAATATCCATGATAGAAAGAACTTTATGTTGGCTATTAGAACTCAAAAATGTAACTCCCCATTTGCAAGTTATAGAAAAAAGGAAACAACCCCTTACAATCTCAAAGAGAACCTAGCAATTAGCAATTTGACCTAGCGGTCAGACTAATTGTGACCTAGTGCTTATGGAGCAGTTAAGATTATTACTATTGTGATATTGCTATCAAAATTCAACTGTGTAGTTTTAGAGTCAAACTCATCTATCTGTTAAAGCTAGTCACCTTACTAAGTCTTCATGCTTTGAAGGGTTTTTTAGGTTGTTGGAATAAAATAGGTGCACACAGGGTCACACCAACTCCAAGAATTCTTGTCTATTGATATGGTTGAATGGGATGAAGGTACCAAATGTAGGGTTAGGCACTTCTCAGCCTTACACAATCCAGATCTCTTGTCTTTCAACTAAGATTTCCCCATTGCGGCCAATGAACCTACAAAATTTCTTTCAGGTTACAATATAAGGATGGCATTGTCCAAGTAGATTACAAAGGTTTAGTCTCCATAATTTCCTATGGGGATACCCACACCTTATCACATTCTTGATGAACACATAAGGACCTCAGAGCATATGAACATGACTTGAATCACCTACAAAGCCTCAACAATGGAGGAAGAAATTCACAGATGGAAACAAATGGTGGTGGTGAACTCTCAACCAAATAAAAAATGGTCCATCATGAACCACATGAAACCTACAATAAAAATTTGGACCAAAATGACAAAATGGTCCCTCTACTATTTTCTTTTTCAAAATTTCAAATTTTGTAGGGTATAGGGGTTAATTTTATTTTTTATTTTTAAATTATCAGATTCGATAAAACAAAAGGTATTTCTTTGTTTCAAGCCTTCGAAACTCAATGGAAATGTATGTTTGACTCCATGATGCTTTGATGATAGCAATGAGCATTGGAATCACCTAGATTTGGGAAGGGATGTGCAATCATGACTTTGATACCATGTTGGAAAAATCAAGACCTGAATGCAACATAATAGCCTTCCACTAGTGAAACAAAATAATGCACAATATGATATTATCATATAAAATGAGAGTGTCTAAAAATATATAATGAATGCCTTGCATATATAGCCAAGGTAGAGAAGATAGGAAACAAGACTGGATGACTGATTAACCCTCTAAATGTGTAACACATGTTTGGTCATATGAAAAATGTTTGAGCACATGTAGGATGTGCATGAAATAGGTGTCTCAAAAGGTGAGTACATGTGTCTCAACCATATGAAGTGAGGAAAAAACTAAAAAACTCCTAAGTGGAGACTTAACAAGTGTGAATGAATCAACCTATAAAGGTTGATAAGCTAACTAGATATGAATTAATCTTATTTGCACTAACATTCCCTTCTACATAAAAGAAATAATATTTATATGTTAATATTCTAAGAAAGAAGTAAACTATCAATAGAAACCTAAATTCCTATGAAATTATAATCTTAAAAATGTTTTCAAATGTATAACAAGATCATTCCTTTAAACACCCTCATTTTTCCAATACAAGTCAAACCATGCAAAGTAGTTTCAAAGGCATTTGTGGTAGCAATCCATACATATGTAAAAAATAAAATGAGAGTTTGACAAAGTTCATAGATCATATAATACCTTTCACACCTTTTAAATCAAGAAACTCACCTTGGCTAGATTAACTATGCTAGACCTTGACACCCTTTTATACTTTATAATATTAGTGCTTAATTATAGGATTTTTTGTGCTAGCACAAACATTTGAAATATATAAGTTCTCATATGGCAACAATTAGCTTGCTAAACCCTAGCTAATATGTGTTTGAATTTAAACAAGCCTTCATCTAAAGTCTAATGATGTTTTGACAATTTAACACATGACCCTACATGATATGAAATATAAAAATACGATCGTCAACTAGTGTATCTAAATTAAAGTGTCACATTTACCTCTTAGGACTCTCCACGTATCATTCTTAGTATTCCTTTGTCATCCACTAAGTGTGGTTTCATATTGTGCAAAATTTAGCTTTTCTAACCAAAATGATGAGTTCATTGCAACAAATATTTTACTATCAAAGGGATAAACAAGTCACTTCTAATCCCCAAATTGATATTTTGTATTTCCACAAGTTCATCTTGAGTTCTAGTTTTAGTTTAGCCTAGTTTTAATTAAGAAATTTTATCCTTAAACTACTATCACTCCTAATTAATTTGAGATCTAGTAATAATCATCTTTTAATAAACCAAATGGTCCAAATTTTGCAACCATCTTGAAGACATTAACATGAATTTGAGATATTTAAGATTCATGCTAAAGCTTTTCCAAATTTCTTGTACACCACTATTCAACATTTGTAAGCCATTCTTTTATCTTCATTTAATAATTAAAATTTAGTTTTCCTACCTCTTTTATTTTGGATATAGTTACCACTATTGAAGATTGATAGAGAAGGAAGTTGTTGAATTGTTGAGGACATATTATCATTGTGATAAAATTTCAATATATTTTAATTTTTTAATGTGATTTCACAAAATGAAGATATGATTATCACAAACAAATTGAAGGAAGTTGTTGAATTACTAAGGAAATATTACCATTGTGATGAAATTTCACTACATCTTGATTCTTTTTTTTTTAATTTAACCTTGCAACATGAAGATATGATTATCACAAACAAAATGAAGGTTTAAGAGGTTTGGATAAACACAAGTCATTGATCATTTTAATTCAACAATGTATGAGAGATTGCCGGTTGATAGTTCTACAAATGCCTTCAAGAGGAGTGGCAACGATCATATGTTTGATGGAATGGTTTATAGAAGCCAAATAAAATCAAAAGGCATTTGGGTGAGTGAAGGAAAATCTAAGATCTCCATTGTTGAGGAGGTCATATGAACATTATTGGGAAACTCATGTTATTTCTAAAATTTTAATAGAGTGTTTCAGGCGCCTTGTTATTGGTGGAGAGATATAACATGGCCCCCATAAGTTTTTTATTTGGGTTCACAAATCCACGAAGGAGATATATCATCAATTTTAAAGGTTTTTAGATTTAACTCTATTAGAGGGCTCACAAGACTTTGAAGGATATTGGACTTTGTTGACAAGAAAAGTTCACATGAGCCCTTGTAATTTTAGTGGGTCTCATGAATCAACAACCAAGGCATTTTTATGTTGAGAAAAGGTAAAGAAAGGGAAAAATTATCATCTATCTTGATATTTAATTCACATTAAAGACCCATACACTTTTGGGGTTAGGCTCATATGAGAGAAGGTAAAAGAACATGGTAGTCATTAGATGGGATAGATCATTTGATCAGACAACTTGTGAATGTTTAGGAAAATATAAAGGGGAATTGAACCTAGAGTGAGCCATAATAGATTAAACTAAACATTTCCGATGTTCTCAAGGCTCAATTCATCATGTCTAAAATTCAATCCAAAAAGCTACTATTCATTATTATTTACCAATTTCCTTCCATGTAACAATAATATACATGATTGGCTTTAACTACTACCCAAGATTTAAATACAAAATATGAACTAATGATTATAACTCGTAATCATACTATAACATATTATTAATAATCTTATTTCAATTTGGAAGAAAACTACATCTACACATTTAAGAATTAGGACAAGCACACCATAGGATTCCATTTCAAACTACAACACCTTATCAAGCCAAATAATGATAATTGAAATAATACAATATGACATAGGTCCATCTCAAATATGGATAATTTTCATAGGGTTACAAATTTCATTCATGGATCATATATAAATTGAACTGTAGAGTGACAAAAGTCCTTAAGTATACATTTCTCAATAATGTAATAATGAAGGTCTTTCAACATCACAATCACCAAGTGAAATCTACACATTCTCTAAACAATAGTTGTAGATCTAGCTAGCCCCAATGGTGATAAATACCACCCAACCATGTGGGACTTTGAGGCCAACCCTCTATACTAAGAGATTGTTAATCAAGTGATCATACAAAATCACTTAAAATAATACAATTTTGATACAAGACCAAGGTATCTAAAACACATCTAATGATCATACGCATTGCTAAAATAATAAAACACTAGTGTATAAGGGATACATCATCAAAAACCAATAGAACACAAGAGAATGGTGATAACCACTAATATCACATGGTGAACCCACAATAGAATGTCCCACCTATGGTACATTAAAATTTTGTGTGGAACATGACAAGAAATTTTTAAAACACATTTCTTTAGAGGTTTTTCTTCAAATGAAGATTCCTTCATTTAAAGGTCACATGGAAATCACCTTTGAATGAAGTTAGAATTTCATTCAAAGGTAATTTTTAATAATCTAATATTTTATAAGTTAAAAAAGGCACCCTCATTTAGATGTACCTTCAATTAAAGGTCCTTAGATACCTTCAAAAAAGGCACATCCATTCAAAGGAACCTTTGAATGAAGGTCCCTTAGATGCCATTGTCCTTCTAGCCACATAGTTCTCTTAAGAAAAATGTTTCAAATCTTATGTTGGACCATCAAATTGAGTCATTGGGACATGAGATTTTGTAATATTATAGCCCTCAAAGAAACCTTTCCAAGGTATATAATTTTGAATATATTTAATTCAATTATTATAT
>VDFB02292715.1:0-10294 GCA_007258455.2 Sequoia sempervirens
TCACTCCTATCTCAAGCTCCCCTCTACCCTTAACCCTTAACCCTTATACCCTAAACCCTTAAACCCTCTACCCTCTACCCTCTACTCTTAGCCCTATACCCTTTATCACTCTCCCACTCCCTCCCTATACCCGTATAATTCATTTGAACATGTAATTAAGATAACTGATAGAGATATAATGTTCTCAATATTTCTTCTTTGTTGTGAGTTGCTATTCAATTCCAATTGAGACTTTAAAGAATGTTGTGCTTTTTAAATACTCTAAAATTTCAAGAAGAATGAGGTGAAGAAAATATAATTTTTTCTTATTTCTTCTCCAATTTAATATATAATCTCACACCAAAACATCCATGTGAAACCTCCACCAACTTCTCAAAATGGTTGTATTTTATGGTAGACTAATTCCACCAAATGCATGAAATAATTTGTATGCGTCTATAATCATCATAGCTCATATGTTATGATCAACTTCAAACTCATTCATGTTTCCATAGATTTGGAGACTTAACCCTTGTTTCCACCTCTCTACTTGTTATAAGTTGCTAAGATGCCCTACTAGAAGCATACAACCTATACTCATTAAAGAGCTTATATAAAAGCTAAACTTCATTGGTTGAAGATTCCTAATAAGTTTCATTAGGAGTTGTCCAGTCCTAGAGAGCTAAAAAATGTTCCTAGAAACTCATGTCCATTGGGTAGCTAACAAAATCTTGACATTACTACCTCATCATTTCTCTCTAGAAACTCATGTCCATTTGGGTAGCTAGCAATTATAGTGTAGTCATTCTATCATGTTTTCAAAAATGACATCAAAACCATTTATAATATCTTTTCCAAAGCCACATTCTCATGTTTCTCACTGTCAAAAGCTAAGGCTAAGCATAAATTCAACAATCAAGATGAAGAATCCTAGTAGGAAATCTTTGAGGCTATCCTTCCTCAAATTTAACACAAGATTGTAGTTCAGACTAGAGGTGACTAAATGGGGTGCAATGATTGAAAGTGGTTGGGCTCAAATGAGTGAGCAACCTCTAATTGTTTTCTTTTTATTAGAGGCAAAACATGATTTTATGAGAGTTAAAAGTCGCGTCCTTTTCATTATTTAATTTTGTACATGCAAGATTCATTATCTTACAATCACGAAGGGTTAAGAACATGTATTGTTCTCATTTGCCTCTCTTTTTCATAATTGCATTCATTCACACCTCCTCTGTGTTAAATAAGGAGAGTGAGAAATTATAGAACACCAGGAATGAGATTATTGGTAGAGAATTTGTTTGGAAGTGATTAGAGGTGTGAAGATTGAATCAAAAGTCCCTAGGTATGTAGATCAGCCCCTTTGTTTCATGTTTGATCTATTGTACATTTCAATGTTTTGTATCATCATTGTGCCTTGTCTGTATTCTTACATTTTTGTGCTTATTTATAATATATAAGTATATAATATATTATTTATAATTATTAATAATGTACAAGTATATAGTATATTATTTATAATTATTAATAATATATATGATTTATATATTATTAATAATTATTATATAGATATAATTTATATTATAGAGATTAAAAATGTATATAATTATTATATATTATATAATTAATATTATAAGTATGTATTTAGAGGCAAAACATGATTTTATGAGAGTTAAAAGCCGTGTCCTTTTCATGATTTAATTTCGTACAGGCACAATTCATTATCTTACAATCATGAAGGGCTAATAAAACGTACTGTTCTCATTTGCCTCTCTTTTTCATAATTGCATTCATTCACACCTCCTCCATGTTAAATAAAACTATTAGAAAATTAGCAAAAAATAAAAATAAAATACAACTATATAATTAATATATTATATATTATAAAATAAAACTATTACAACAATGGCAAAAAAAAAATTTAAAAATTGATTCATGGCAGGGGGTTCGAGCGGACGTTGATTAAGAGTCCGTCAAACCACCCCGTCATACATTTTTTTATAATATTTTAAACTGGTTTGGTCAAACATGGGTTTGGTGGAACCCATGTTCGACCAAACATATTTTTTAGGTTTGACTAAACCCTAGTTCAGCCGAACCACCCTTTTCCCCCCTTCTCCCCCCAAGCACCAAAAATGTCTAGAATTTTACACTTTGAAGCTCAATTTGAGAATGAAAATGGAGGATACTTCACAAACCCAACTGGTATCAGGTAGCCCTTGGAACGAGCTATCCAACGAATATAATTTTAATATGTTTTGGTTTTATTATCTATTTGTTTTTTTAGTTTTATTAAATATAGGGTTTTCATCGAAAATGAAACTCTTTGTTTTGCACATGTGGAAAAATAGAAGATTATCAAATTTTTTTTTGAAAAATATGAGTGCACCAGATATTGGAGTCCTTGATCCAACAAAAAAAAAAAGAATTTCGATACATACAAAAAAAGTTATGCATTATACGATGTCAGCTATATATTACGAATTGTGATGGTTTTGACTTTTGAAACTGATTAAAGAAAAAAATCAATTGAAACTACATCAACCAAGTGGAAGCACTAGATATCGAGGTTACAAATCTAAATTGAAAGAATTAAATTTTATCCTTCATGGAAAAAAAGTTATGTGTTATCACGATTTGGCGTCACTTTTGAAAAATGTTGTTTTCTAAAAAAACTAGTTTTCAGGAGATGGAAGCGGTCTGTCGATTCCAAATTTTGAAAAACTCTTTAGAATCTACAGACAAAATGTCACAAAACTCTAGTTTGCATCATCTTCAAATTCCTCACGGTTTAGCCGCTATAGGTGCCCAAAAGTGAGGATTTAGTTAAAAAAATTATTTCAATGTCCAGTTTGGCCAAAAATTATAAACCACTATTGTGGGATCACCCTAGCACAAACCCTTAAGCATTTAGCACAAGCAAGAGGACAAGCCTTTTCGGCTAGATATCCACAAATAACCCAAAAAACCAACTCAAGACACAATGGAACACCAAGGGTCTCAACCAACAATGTGTGGATCACATGGGGATGTTCCATGAAAATCCAACAACACTTCCAGAAACTTCTTTCACACTACATCATGCCACCAACCACCACCATAGACTAAGAAAAGAACAAAATACTACATTCCAGAAGCACACAAAACTCATTCATGAGATATAACATTAACATATCAACTTGCAGACCACTTCAACACATGAAATTGAAACTAAGAAACTACACAGACATTGAAAACACATTCACCAATCTATAGGATCAAAGACATCAATGTGAAGAACTGTGGAGAAATGTAGAGCATTTTCCAGACCAATCCAAACAACTAGCAACACTACCAACCCACTACAATTAACATAAACGTCCTTAGCAACACACATGGCTTGAAAATATAGGAGTGCATCATCCACAAAACATAGACTTTGAATCCCAAAATGCAAGACCATATCTTTAACATCACATGAATTATGAAAAACATTCTCCCAAATAGTTTTCAACATAATTTCTTGAAACAAAAATAATCAATCAACTTGCAGAGGCCAAAACTTCCTCTCAACAACATATGCTTTATCAAGAACAACACCTGAGAGCATGAAATATATTGTAGACCATCAACAAAATCTCTCCACCATCAGCAACACATCTAGTCATTAATTTAATTCTTCTAAACCTCATCTTAATATATCATTATGAGATCAACTCTGCTGACAACAACCATGCTCAATGCTTTTTTCATTATCATCAGACAAGGCATGACATCCCATGAACTTCAACAACACCACCATTCATCCATGGCAACCTAAACTGAATGTTGTCAACAATGACAACTAATGCCAGGAAATGACCACTGCAACAATCTCACCAAGAATTGACATCAAAGACATCAAATGCCAACAATCTCCTTTACTTCTCAAGTGTTGACAACAATGACAACCACACGCAATTCATCAAGTATTGTCATCAACCACTACCAACAATCTTACAAACATATGTAACAATCTCACCAAGTGTTGTCATCAATAACAACCAACAATCAGTGTTGACATCATGGCAACCGCCACCAACAAGTTTTTCCCCTGTGGGGTTTTCCACATATATCTGGTGTTGTGTTGTGTTGTGCATTGTCTTTTTCTTTCATGTTCTTTCTTATGCAGTAAAGTTTAGAGTATCTATTTTTTTGAAGGGTTTGAAATTTGATAGAATACATATTCACCCCCCCTCAATATTCTGATGTGTTCAACAACAACATGTTGAGAGGATGTACTTGTACATAGATAAAGGGAAGAGGTCACAACTTATGTAAAGACAAAACAAATAATTACCAAAAGAAATCCAAGCAACAATTGTTTAAAATATAAATTATATATGCAGAAGAAAATAATTTGGGGTGCAAGGAAGAAGACGGAGGGTCACATTATATGCAACATAAGACAACAAAGAAAAGGTGACACAATTCAAAGAGATTTAAAAAATTTAAAAGAAAAATATATGATGATGAAAATTAAGGGTCGTGCAGGGGAGATGATAAGATAACAAATAAAATGAATGAACAAATGTGCGTAGAGTAAAGTGAAAGGTCGCACTATGCCAAGAAAGAGCGCAATAAATAAAAATAATGTAGAGTAAAAAATGAGGAGGCAACATATAATGGAATTAAAAAATGTATACACAAAACTAAATGAAGAATAGAACTGACATGGTCATGGTATGTAAAGAAGGGAAGAAATTGGATAAAAATGCTACACCAATGAGGATACTACACAGCTAGAAGGGGAGAATTAAATACATGCAAAGGAGAGGAGAATATAGAGGGGGTGATGTCATGGAAAATGCAGATTGAGGGAGATAGAGAGGTTGCATAAGGAAGAATGGAGGGAATTTAAAACAAAATGAAATGTATGATGCAGGTCGTGCCATGGTAAGAATGAGTTTCTTTTAGAATAAAAAATGGAATAAGAAAAAAATGTATGCAGGGAGAATGAGGTGAAGGGGATGTAGGGGTAGCAAAGCCTATGCTTGGAAACTAAAGAAAAAAGGAGAGAGGTTGCACTAGTTAGAGAAGAGTCGAGACTTATGATTGGGTAGGCAAACAATAGGAAATTCATGTCAACTAAAAGAAACTTATGTGCAGAGATAATTAAAGGAACTACAAGATGGGCCATTAAAAGAGAGTTATTTGCAAACAGACCAAAGAAAAAGTTGTGGCTTATGAAAGAGGAGAAATAATGCAGAATTAAATGAGCATGGAGTCGAGAAGATGTGTAGAGGAGTAAAGAGAAATGAGTGTAGGAATAGACTTAAAGGATTATAGATAGGTAGATGGAGAAAATATTTAGAGAGGAGCAAAGATCTATGTAGCTAAATATTGTAACTTGCCAATGTATAAAGTATTTGACTTGTAAACCAAGGAATAAATAAAATTGCACATATTTTGGAGTTATTTAAATTTGATTTTGATAGAAATGAGATTCTTGTGGTAGTTCAATGGTTGAACTAAATTTGCTTTCATGGTTCTTGTGAAAATTTGAATTGATTTAAATTGACAAATGAAATTGTCAACTTTAGTTTAAATCCGCTACAAATTTTTTTGAACAATTCAATTTGCACCATTTGGTATCTGAGCGAGGTTTGGAGCTCATTGAGGAAAACAAAGTGTGAAGAAGTTGAATAGAATTGGTGATATTTGAGCTTGGTTGCTCATTGGGAGAAGTATGGAGACGAATTTGTTGTGGTGAAGATTTTTACAACTACATAATTGAGTTATGTGTGTTGGTTGTCCTCTAGTAGAGATAAAGTTGGGTAGAAGGTGCGTGAACTTCCTCCAATGAGGGAAAATGGGTAGAGGAAGTCTTGAGAGAAGCATCTTCTAGAGTCTCGGCTAGGTAGAGGATAGTGTGAGTGTGAATTTTGTTGCAGGGAGTACCTGTGAGTATAGAGAGTGTTGGCTCCAGGATTTGTGTATGTAGGTTGTAGATATTTCAAGTGAGATGTCTTCAAGGAAGAGGACAAGGATGATCATGAAGAGACCAATAAGAGTTTTTTTATAGAACAACGAGAAAGTAAGTTTATGGAGTTTACTTATGAAGAGATAGCAAAAGTCTAGGTAAGATTGGATGCTCTTGAGGGTGGGAAAAACAAGGGACAACACTGTAGCTCTTTGATGGAAGTTTCATGGAGAGGTGAACATGTAGGAGTAGCTCGCATAAGTGTAGAAGATGATATCATGGTATAGGTTGCAATAGTATGTCATGTATGTGACATTAAAAAAGAAATCCTCATGCAAGAGGATAAGAAAGGAAAAGGAAGAGAGGAGTTTACAATTGAGACATGTCTTGTTGAAGTCATGAAAAAGGAGAACAAAACAATTTGTAGCGAGTGTTGAGAAGCAAGGTGAAATTATATCCCTTGAAGAGGCCCAACGAGTTGTAGTAGTGGTGAGTCCTTTGGAGAACACAAAGAGGATGACAATGATAAATGGTGAAGATAAAGGTGTTGCGGCTGAAAGAGAAAGAGGCACGATTGTAACAACAAAGGTAAAGTTTATTTTTTCAATAATGAAGTTTGGCATCAATTTCAATTTTAAAAAGTAGAAGAGGAAAGCCTAGAGGTGTTAAGGGTTGAGGTGCAACCTAGAAGAAGCCATTACATTTTGCATCAGAAAATAGACACTCTAAAGTTTTCCTTTAACATCATGTTTCAATTCATCATTTTATATTGTCAGTGAAAGAGGGGGCACAAAGATGTTGATATCAACAAACACCTAAAGGAGATTAAACATCAATTTCTACAGCGCCATGAAGGGGAGTTCTGTGGTGCCAAATAGATGCAAAACTTTTTTAAATTCAAAGTGTAACTGTATTCTGTTACTTTGTTTCTTGAATTCGATATTGTATTGCTAAATGCACTAGCCACTCTTGTTATTGTAAGATTATGATTGAATTTGTAAGTTGATTTATTTTGTGAGTTGCTATAGTTTTCTTTCCTTTGTAGTACCCTTGAGTTGGCCTAGTGGTGGAGAACTTGTACTCTTGAAAGAGAGGTCACAAGTTCAAATCATGTAGGAGGTATGGTATGTACACCTCGTATTGTGGAGCACGAGTTAGGTGTTTCCTGCATATTAGGAGTCGCATGATATCGTGAACTATAAAAGGACCTTTCCTTTCAAAGTCTTTTTTAGACTGCAAATTGATTGGTCATTTCACTTGTATACATATCGGCGCGACATGAGGTTTGCCTGCCACTTGCTACCATCTTGACCGTATGTACTGACCGTATGTACTTGACGTCCATTTTGTGTAGCGTTCCACCCCAAACAAATATCATGGAGATCTACCTTTAACAAATATCTTAGATATTATATTGTGTGCGCTTGCAAAATGTAGGCATACATAGCCTTAATCTGTGGTAAGTGAGACGTCCTACTCCAACTAAATTTCCCTTTGCTTTCAATTCTGAGTATTGATTAGAAATCAGAACTCATTCACAACGACCCACAACCCCACAAAAGCAAGGAAAATCTTCCTTATACATGGTATGTGAAGATAACCCCATTGATAGGGATAAGCGAGTTTGTCCCTTATCTCCCACTCTGTTTGGATTATATATTGATAAGCTTGAAGAATGGTTAAACAAAACTGATGGGGAGGGCATTCAACTTGCTAGTTATGTGGTGAAGTTACTTTTATATGCGGATGATCTAATCTTAATTGCAAAATCTACTCTTGGTTTGAGAGATCATTTAAAGGCTCTCGAGCTCTTTTGCCAAGAGGTCGGTATGCAAATTAACACCAGCAAAACTAAAATCATGATCTTCTCTTTGAAAAGGAAGAAGCAGCAGTTTAATTTCATCTTTGAGGGCAGTCCTTTGGAGGTGGTGGAAGAATACAAGTATCTTGGGATTGATTTCCATAATAGGCTCAGCTGGGAGACTTGCAGGGCAAAAAGGATTCAGGGTGGCTGGAAGGCGTCTTATTTACTACAAAACAGATGTAGGAAAGCAGAGTTATGGGATTGGAAAACCAAGAAAACTCTTTTTGGTTTGTTGGTGGCACCGGTTGTCCTCTATGGTTGTGAGGTTTGGGGGGGTAGCATGTCAAACCACAAGTGGAGGCAAGTTGAAAGAATTCAAAAACATTTGATCACTACTAACATCAAAGTCAAATCTTCGGTTCCGTATGAGATTCTCTTGGCTGAAACTGGTATGTTCCCGTTGGAGGCATCTGCTGTCATCCGGTTAATAAGTTATTTAAAAAAAGTTGAGAACATGGATTTGCACCGCTGGCCCAAAATGGTTGTTGGGGAGGAGCTAAACCGTAGAAAGAAGACTTGGATGAAGCAAAATAGCAAGTGGTTGAACAAATGGAACATTAAACTACATGAGTGCCCCAACACTAATGTTGAGATAAAAAAGTTTGTGCTAGAAAAGTTTAGGTCTACTATGTGGACTAAGCAGGTTGGCCGTAAAAAGTCTCATTATATCCAGGAATTCAACCCCACGTGGGAGCATGATGAGAAAGACTATCTAAAGGTTACAATTAAAGGCAAGGCTAGGCTTTTGATCGCTCAATTAAGAACCGGGTCACACCATCTTAGATGCGAGACAGGTAGGTGGGCTGTCCCCAAGGAGGCTTGGGAACAACGAACTTGTATTTTTTGCAACAAAGGGACTGTCGAGACTGAATGGCACTTCATGATTGAGTGTGCTGCTTATGATGATATCCGTATCCAATATGAAGACATTTTGAAGGTGGATAATCTAAATGAACTTTTTAGGGAAGATAGGCTCCTCAAGATTGCTAGCTTTCTGATCAAGATCTACAATAGAAGGGCTGACATGGAAAAGAACTTGAAAATGGTTAAAGTTTCGGTGCTTGGTCCCATAGACTGATGGTCTCATGGACGTCATTAAAAACCATTCATTCATTCATTCATTTCCAAAGGATATCTGATATCTGATATCTGAGGTGACATGACCGGTGTGTCCAGTGTACAGTGATCCACGTGTCAATTGTCAATTAGGATATGGCATTAGTGAGACCCAGTAGCACAAATCCAGTACGTTTCTGTCTAGTGGCTGCTTCTGTCTTCGTTATGCGTGACTTATGACTGTCAGTGGACGGTATATGCTCTTTTTTAAGTAGCCTATATATATAATATTATATTCATAAAGGACTAGTATTACAATAAATAATATTTTACGGAAGACTACCTAGATTTGGCGGAGCAGAACGATGATGAAGACAAATTGAAGAAGGCCACTGACATCCTTTTTAGACAGTTAGAAAAATGCTTCGCCGAACACTAAAATAGCTGGACCTGCAATCAGGACAGCTCTGCGCAGTTTCTGCTTTCCATTTGCCAATTGTTTTAACTGCAATCTTTTTTATTTGTTTCTGGTTTGTCTGATTTTCTGTTATTTTTGTCTCTTGGATCTGTGTGGAGCAGATGTGCAAACGGTGGATGTAAACAGAAAGATACAAAAGGTCAGAGTTACAGGGTAAGTTAGAACCCTGGTTTTGTAGGGGTGTGATTGGAAGCGAGACTGGTTTTTTGAGAACTTATATAACTCTTCCACAATTTTTGTAACGAATTTAGAAGAGTTTCTACATAAAATTGTATGTTTTTAATATTAATTAGTGAGATCTGATTTGAATAATTGATGTTAAAAGTTTTTTTCCAGTTTTTCCATCATTAACTCATATTCATGATTCATTATTAGGATGAAAAAATTAGAGACGAGATGACTATGAAAATGTCATGACTTCAATAGATTCTTTTTAACTCAACTGTTTTGTTTCTTTTTATGCAGCAGGGGTGTCCCCACTACTTAGTCTGGGCAGTGGCCCAACAGCCCATACCTTGGGTACCTGGGGCGAGACATGGACGCCATACCCTGCATACAGGCTCATGGTCAACTGTGAGAGGGGGGGGGTTGAACCTGAAACCTTTGTTATGAGATAATGCGTATTGATGCTAGTACATGTATAAAATGAAGTGAAGCTTAATCTTTCAATACAATATTATAACATCTAAATTTGAATTTTTGAAACTTTAGTAAGTTGTAACAATTAATTGAGAAAATCAACTTTAATCAATTTTCAAATTTAAATTTAAAATATAATTTTATATGTATAATCTTAAATTAAAATGATATATACAAATTTAAACCAAAATCAAAATAATAAAATATAAAATTAAATCTCAACTATTAAAAATAAATTAGATAATAAAAGTCATCTATTATACAAAATACACCATTTAAATAAATACATCAAGTGTCCATAGGTTACCTTGTAACACAAGTCTTTATAGCCCCCAAGCTT
>VDFB02292716.1:0-19782 GCA_007258455.2 Sequoia sempervirens
CTGATGGGTGCTATAACAGTGTTAAAGGGCGTTAAACTGGGTGTGATTTGCGCTGAAGCGTGTTTATTGTGCTAATACGTTGTTTTAGCCGTGACTTGTTAGAAAAACCTGCAAAAAGATGTTAAAATTGGGGCAAGAGCCCCACGGTGGGTGCCAAAAATGTGTCTGGAAAATGTTAGTATCAAAGTGAAACAATAAAAACACACCAATGAAACATTAAACTAAAGAAAACAAGATAAATTGAAATCAAAGATAACAAACAAAGCTTCTTCAGAACCATTCCATTGTTCTCTATCTCCAGTGATTCTCTTGAAGCTATTGCTATCAGATTGAATAAGCAAAGCTTCTTAGAATGGAAACCTACTGAACGAGTATGCAAAAGGAGAGTGCTTCTCTATCCTATATGCTGGTGGAGTGAAATGTTGATACAGATATGCACAGGGGCTGCAAATTATGCACAGGGCTGTGGATTATGGATGCTTCTAAAACCATGAAACGATGATGATAAGCCATGATATGGAATGCTATGCTATGCTAAAAACTGAAATGCTATAAATGCTTGAAAGCTAATTGACTATAGTTTTCCTATATGAAAGCTTCTATCCTTTTCAAAGACTCGACAGTCCCTTTTATAGATTTTTGTAGGCAAGAGCCTAGCTAGCAAAGATAAAAGGTTGTGAGATTGTCTGGTAATTTTGAATGGTGAGAGATGGAGAGGTTGAGAGGAAGATGGAAGAAGTTGGGAGGTTGGAGAGAAGAATGGAGGCTTGTCTTCAACCCACGGGAACAAGCTTGCACAAGAACAAAGAAATTAATTTTTCTATTTTGGAAGTTTGTTTCACGGTTGTTGAAGATAATCCAATATTAAATAGATAAATTTATTTAATTTCATGTGAGTTTGATTTTTGATTTTAGGACTATAGAAGATTCAATTAAATATTAGAAATATTTAATTGTGAATAGACTTTAGAAGAAATATGGAATTGTGAATGGATTTTTGAAGAATTAATTAAATATTTGGAGAAGAGAGGAATATTTAATCTTTATTTGAATAAAATATTCAAGCCAAGATTATATGATAATTAATATAAATAAATCATAATATTTATTTAATTAATTAAGAAATGGATAAGAAAAGTGATTAAATAAACTTATTTATTTAATCGAAATGAAAGGATGAACAATATAAATAAATTATTTAAATTTATCTATACACAGATTGAATTCAGAGATTTAATTAAATATTAACAATATTTAATTAATTACCAGACTATTGTGATGTGACCATTTTTCTAGGTGTATACAGTTTCCTTGGTAGAGAAAGAGAAAATGAAAGACTTTAGAAAAATGCATTCTAAATGTCATGAATGACATTTGGTGAGCGCCAAATTTGGCACTAGTCAAATGAAGCAACCCATTTGGTGAATGCCAAATTTGGCACTTGCCAAATGGGTTGCATTGGGAAATACCAACCTAATGGGTTGGATTTTGCACTGGGAATCCAACCCAAACATTCAGACAACAATTTCATGCAAAAGATGTGATTTTTGAAAGGGTAACAAAATTCCTCATTTTTTGTCTATGCTCACTATCACGTTTGCACATCTTTCAATGCAAGTTTATAGAAAAAACATGATGGAATTAACCTATCTCCTAGCTATCTAAATATATAATTCTTTTTTAATTTGATTCAATTAAGGTTTTGATCCATAACTTCTCTTGTGAATTTGCATCCGTTTTTGGTCAAAAACCAACATGTGCTAGTTGTAGGATAGATTTTTACTCATTCATCAAAATGCGAAACAAATTACATTTTTTAAACTATATTTCATTCGACATGTGATGAAAAAAATAAATTTTTGATTAGTTTTCAAAAAAATTAGTGGGGAGCACACTCAAATTTCAGCTTTTTAGGACATGTCCACTTTGAAAATTCATAAAATATTATATATTCGTTAAAAAAAAATCCAAAAGAACAAGGATAAATTACATGGTGTTAGCTAGTTTCTCACCATTCAGATTTTTGAAATTCTAAAAAATGTTAATCAAAAAGGGGGGGGCTCAGATGCTATGCTATTTTTTTGATAAAAAAAAGACCTATTTTGCTCCCCCCCCTTTTGAGACCATTAATATTTATTAATTTCAAAAAGAATTTGTAGCTTAGAAAATAGACTTAGAGCACTTCAACTCTTGTTCTTGTTGCATCTTGATATTTTGAGCGCAACTATCTTCATTTTCTCGTGCAAATCAATTTTTTCTAATTTAAAAAAAAAAAGTGGCATCTTAAGAGCCAAAATTGTGTCACTGATCCATGTAATTACCCTTGGTCAAAAGGACCATTTCATGTAGGCATTGGTGGTTGATGTAGCAAAATTAATGAGGTATGGGTTGACTATGGGCTTGCTATGTGAGTGTTTATTAGAGAGAACAAGAGGGATGCCACTACTATGAGAAGGAACGTAGGAGTGAGGGCTTGTGTGCCACCAATAGAAACTATTTCCTACCATGTCATTAAGGCAATATGTCATCCCTTCTTCCCACCAAATTACCCCATGCATAAGGAGGAAATTTAAGCTTATTTTTGTGATCATTTAGGGCAATGTTTTTAGAACAAAAGTATGATGGAAAAGGATTCAACTCAATGTGTTGAAAATATAGAAAGAAAAACCTTCAAATGTGTGGAACAAAGGGAGAAAAGGGAGACAATTCAAGGATTGCATGGGAAAGGGAAATAAAAGAGAATCACATGGGAGCATGGAGAAGGCACATCCAAGTTGAAAGAAATTTGTCAAGGAAATGTGATCAATTGGAATGCAATGATAGAAGGATATGTGTAGTATGGTGATTTTTGGAAGAAATGCCTCAAGAAATGTGTTATCATGGACACCAATGGATGTGTTGAAAAGACTTAGAAACTTTGAAGTGGATACTATTGACAAGTGTAAAAAGCCAAAACTCTACAACCTCTTACAATATCCTCCTTTCCTATGATGATTTATAGGAGACTTTTAATAGGCCATGGACGTCCCTCAAAGCATAAATGAAAGAGTCCATACTTAACAAAAAAGTGGTGTAGGTGCAAAAGGAGGAGAGGAGTTGAAGGGATGGTCATTGGGAATGACCTGACAGATGTGTATGCAAATATATAGAAGCATTGAGAAAGCATGATGGTGGGAAATGATCTATTCAAAGGAAGGTTTTCTCATATACCATGATCACATGATATGCACCTAATTTATTTGTTGAAAAGGATCTAAAAAATTGCAAGAAAAAGAAAGTGGTGGGTGTTAATCCAAATTTGAAAACCATTGCTAACATCATTGTTTCCTATGCCACCATGAGTGTTTTGGAATAAGGTATGGAAATACAATGAAGTATACAAGATAGAGGGATTTCTATGACACGGGGAGAGGAGACTTCCAAAATATTTGAAGGAGCTTATGTGTGTGGAGTAGGCTGCCACTTCATTCTTGTATGACAACTTCATTAGATAAGTTCTCTCTATTCACCTTATTTTTGTGCTAAGGAGGAACATATAGTTGCTTCTTGAACTTGATTTGAACCAATGCTTGATCTTAAGAATAATACTAATCCAGAAAGGAAGTAATGAGTCTCTTGTTTATACTACAAATAAGCTCAAATATGCTCTAGTTTCATAGATTTTAGGTAGTCACATACATGCTTGTAGGTATGTGCCTAGGTGTACCCCACTTACATGTATATATAAATATTAACATGTATTGTGTTCCCATCAAGGAGTTATATTTAATGGGTCACATTATTGTCATGGAAATAAAAATATTATTCACGATATAGACTATTGTGATCGGAAATTTATATTTTATAGTTACAATTAAAAATATTAGCATAGGTATTAGTAAGAAATGCATGGTAACCTATAGAATGATAATTATTAATAACTTGGAAGATATATTTCTATCATAACAAGTAAACCTATGAAATTCAGTGGCTTGTGATAGCCCATTTTAAATATTTTATTTTAAATATTTTTATGAGAGAATTATGTGAGGGTAGTTAAATCCATGTGCATTAGTGCCCGAGATTCAATAATTTTCTAGTATGCTCAATATGGTAGGAGTAAAGAAAACCATGTTTTGTATTCTTGTCAAGATATCACTTCTATTAGTGAATTTGATGTGGCCTAGTCATGGTAAATATAGCAAAGTGACATGATATATCAATATGATTGAAGGATATAATGTAGGTTAATAAAGTGTTTGATAATGCATCTTGGAAAATTTGAATCATACCTACAAGATTGCAGTTGTTAGGGGCATAACAAGCTCATGTAATAAATACGTTTATTAGCTTGTGGCTAAGAAAAGTGTCTTAGAATTCAACCTATGCCTTGAACTAGATGGTGTTATATCATGAAGAGTTCTTAATAGGATTGGAAATAATTGAAATATTATTTAAGATTATAATGCCATTATTTCAGAAAGAATACTAAGGGAATTTTTTTATTACTCATCTTTTATAGGTTTGATATCATCATGGTTTTAATACTGTAAAATTATGGGTTTTAGATGCTTGTAATATTACAAATGTTAAATTTAGTGTTATATCGAGAAGATATATCAATATACATTGAATCATAGACCATTTGGAAAATTCTATTAATGTAGTGGCAATAGGTGTAATAAGCTTCTTTAATGTCATTTTATCCTCCTTGCTAAATGCAATAAAAAGATATGCTATATAATTGTAGAATGGTATTTGGGTGTTGGGGTAAAGGATTATTATATAGTTCTATGGAGACCTTGAGTATAAGAACATCAATATTGAATCTAATGTGTGAATTTTGAATGGAAGTTCTTGTGTAAGTTGAGGTAATTTCATGTTGAGTAATAACCTTAGCTCTATGTAGATAATACAAACCTTGGGATGGGGTAAAAGCAAGAAGTTGGGTCCACGAAGAGGGGAAGTTTCAGCCAAAAAAAACTTGTAGAAAATGCATACACATTATTAAAAAACCACACATGCGTTATGCTTCGAGTACCCGAGCCTAAAAAAATGCATATGCACTAAAAAATGCATGTGTTATAACACATACACATTTTATAACACGTACAAGTCATTTATTTAAAAATTTAAATACCTCCTAGAAACGTGTACGTGTTTCAAAATGTGTATGCATTTTGTAATGCAAAACACATACTCGTTTTATAATGCAAATCATGTACGCATTTTAAAACACGTATAAAATTTGTGATGTAAAACATGTACATGTTTTAAAATGTGTATGCATTTCTAAAAAGTATTTAATTTTTTAAATAATAAAGAAAATAAAGAACACATATGCATTTTGTAACATGTACACATTTTTAATAACGTGTACATGTTTCTAAAATTTTGAATCCCCAATCCACATGCTGCCTCAGTTTTAGGCTTAGGAAAGGCTTGGCAACCCGACCCTTAGCCTTTGACCTACAACTAAAACACCAAGGAAGGTTCAAGAGAAATGTCCAACTTTGGCAATATGGCTGATGGATTTTTTTTTTAATCAAGCTATGGAATTAAAACCCATTAGAGAACATGATGTCTTGTTTCCAAATATATAATTTTTTTAAAGATTGGATTATATTTGTTATTTTTTAATTAATTTCTAAGAAAAATAGTCCATAAACTTGAAATATCAAACTGTTTTAATTTGTTAATAGCTTTTTTTTTTTGCTTAGTTTTTTTTATGCAAAAATTATTACACAATCAAATCCAAAAATCAAAGAATATAATTTTTTTTTAGTTAATTTTCTTGTAAAAAAATTATATGGCATCAATCTTTAGACAATTCTATACACAATGAAAAAAAAATTCAAAAAATATTTCGTTTAGGTCCAATTATGCTATCCGCACACGTTAATTTTTAAAAACAACAGTTAAGGCCAATAAAAATTCAATAAAAAAATATTTAGAAAAAATTACAAAAAAATATCCTCATCAATCTTCATGTTGTTAGCTATCTTTTCCCAAAAGGAATTAGCAAAATACTTTTATTTGGGTCAAAAAGTGGTGTCCATACACGTGCATGGTATGGTAAAAAGAATGACTTTTAAAATTTGGTTTTTATACATTCCTATCAAAGTTCAATTTCTATCATTTGGGTATTTGAATAAAATACATATTTGAAAACTATATTCTAAATTCTAAATTTCAAATCAATGACTTTTTTAAAGTTTCATTGTGTAAGTGCCTCTAAATTCTAGTCCAAGTGTGAAATATTCTAAAAAAGAGCAAAAGCATTTCCACTTTTGAGCTTTTTGTGCGCCGAACTTCTTGCATCAGTCTGATGGTCAAGTTGGTTTATGAATAATACTAGAGGTAGAGCTTGATTAAATACATTGATATCTTTAAGGATTTAATGTTATAGTATGGGTTTCCAAATGGTGAACTTATGATTTCCTAACTACTATTAACTATTATTATTTGAAGGGAGAAAAACCTTGGTTATGGGAAATTGTGTGTAGATGTCCTTGAGAGACAATATAAAGAGAACTAGGTGCATGACTTTGACTTTTTTGGAAGTAGGTACATAGGGGGTCCTTGGGTGAAGGATTCTTATTTGATATCAAGTACGTAGGGGGAGGGTCTAAGGGGATAACTCCCAAATTTTTGGTTTTTTCTTAATTGGTTTGACCTTCTCTCTTCATTAGGCTTTAGATGAGGCCAAAATAGGTATTAGATGATTATGGAAGAGCAAAGAAAACTTGATAACTTGTATTTAATACATAATATGTTTATGAATACTAAGCTAAATGAAGGGAATGAATTAAGGAGATACATAATTTGGTTGTGGTTAAATTTTGAGTTTAGCTTGTCTCATGTTGCTTCTAGGTGATTTATTTTATGTGATGTGAAAATTAATATCAGACTTATATGACTATGTATAGGATTCTAATTCAATCGATAGTGACATACTTATTCTATGTGTGGAAACTATCTTGTAGTTATAGTGCTAAGCATAAGTCAAGGAGCAATATTATGATGCTTGAGACTAATAGTAGTATGATGCTCAAGATTGACATTAGTCAAGGAGAAATACTATGATGCCGCTCAAGATTGAAAATAGTCAAGGAGTAGTATTATGATGCTCAAGATTGACAGTAGTCAAGAAGAAGTACTATGGTGCTCGAGACTGATAGTAGTCAAGGGGTAGTACTATGATGCTTGAGATTGACAGTAGTCAAGGAGAAATACTATGATGCTCATGATTGATAGTAGTTAAGGAGTAGTACTATATGATGCTCAAGATTGATAATAGTCAAGGAGCAGTACTATGATGCTTGAAATTGACAATAGTCAAGGAGTAGTACTATGATGTTCAATATTGATAGTAGTCAAGGAACACTACTATGATGCTCGAGATTTATGGTAGTCAAGGACCAATACTATGATCCTCAAGACTGATAGTAGTCAGGGAGTAGTACTATGATGCTCGAGATTGACTTGATATTCAAGGAGCAGTACTATGATGCTCAATATTGACAATAGTCAAGGAGTGTACTATGCTAGTGATGGATGTCCTTGGATGCTTAGTCATATGATGGATTGCAATGAAGATAATTTCTAATGAAGAATAAGTAGGCAATATTTGGACCAACCTCGTAGTATAGTTTTGGTGTATCTTGATGTGGAAATGGAATACTTGACCCTATTGAGTTGAGGGTGGACTCTCGATGTAGTATGATAATACACCAAATCCTATCCCTAATTGCTCGTTGGTGTAGAATACCAAGGAAAAGAATACATGACCCATGAGGTAGTGCACAATTCATCAACATTCCTTTTCTATTTGGGATGCACTATGGGAAGGTGATAGTTAGTCTTTGTGGATACATCAGTCTTTCACTATGTATATGTTAGTCATTGTTTTGATGTGATGTATGTATGAGCTTGTCACTAACGTACTTGTGATGTCCATATGATTTAGTCATTGTTTTTATGTGATGTACATACAAGTCTGTCACTAATGTACTTGTGATGTACATATGACTTAGTCATTGTTTTGATGTGATGCACACATATAAGCCCATCACTAATGTACTTTTGATGTACACATGAGCAAGTCACTATTTTGATGTGATGTCCATATGAGCCCATCACTAACGTACTTGTGATGTATGTATGAACTAGTCACTATAATGATGTGATGTAAGTTACATATGAGATCATCATTAATGTACCTATGATATACATAGGAGCTAGTCACCTTGTGTACTTGTGACACATGTTGGAGCTAGTCCTTGTCTATATGTGACATATGTTGGAGCTAGTCACTATGTATATGTGATTTATGTTGGAGTTAGTCACTATGTATATGAGAGGTGTATGAGTTAGTCACCTTGTGTGTATGTGATGTATGTTGAGCTAGTCACTATGTATATGTAATGGGTGTTAGAACTATAAAATTCTGATGTATTTTACATGTTCATACCCCTGAGTTTCCAATTAGTCCTCATCATAAGCATAAGGGTCTTTCTTCTTAATATTTTTCCCCATATTTGGCCATGTCGTACCATAAAGTCCATCTAGGTCTAAATATTCCATATTATAATTCCTATTGGCATGAAGAAATCAAGGTGTCTTTCGACAGGACACTTGTCATTGTCTTGACGATAGAGGAAGTTTCATATCGGCAAGAATGATTCCATCGGGGTAAGGTCTCACCGAATGGGTCATGTCTCACCGACTAGTGCACGAGAAAGAACACATCAGTAGGAGATTCATCGTCGGAGTGAGGTCATAGCGAAATTATATTGTCTCGCCGATTGGCACATTTCGGCCAAACCACAAGTCTTCGGGGTGTGGTCTTGCTGAATACATTATGTCTCACCGATCGACACACATCTAAGTATATTGGCCAATCCAAGGGTTATCGGGATAAGGTCTTGCAGTCTTGCCGATCTAAATGTCATGCCGACATATTGCTTTATCAGTGAGAGAATGTTTATGTCTTGGCAACCAAAACATACATTAAGGATATTTCTCGGTGAGACATAAGGTGTCTATGGGATGTCTCCCCGACAATAGAGGTCACAACGAAGCACAAAGGATGCAGGATGAGTGTCGACGAGACATTGGCCTTCAGTATGACTACAGGATGTCTCGGCGAGTCTTCAACGAATGTTAACAAAAGCCCAAATACTGTTGGCCAACATTTGGAATGAAAAGCGATGTGTCTTTTCAGACACAAATGTATAAATATCCATTTTCGATTGTAAAGGAGAAAGAATTGGATTAGATTTAGAAGATATATGGTAGATAGGCCAGCGATGGATTCAGTAGAATAAAATTCTCAGAATAGAGACTATGATGCATGATTTCAAAATGGAGATTTTAATGAAAATTAGTCGATGTGGCAGCTCATTTCTGGTGTCAATTGTTTGTTGTGTTCATTGAAAGTATTACTAAGTTGTCTCCAAGATTGATGCTTTTTGGTTGTTTAAATTGATATAACAAGTTTATATTCAGTTTATCAGTGCACATTTGTTGTATCTGTGTGGTTAGTTGATTGGTTCTTTCAAGAAAAGATTAAATCCTTTTGATTGATCACAGTAATTAGGGAAATTCATCTGGATTATTAAAGAAGAAATTGGTAGTCACAGTCTTGCATGTTTATACCACTTATAAACAAAACATATGCCAAACAATTTGAGTGTTCTCCAGAAAGAGGTTTCCCATTGCTATTTCATTTGACTCCACATACCCAATAAGGCACTAGTCTCTGCAATTTTCACCATTTAGATTCATTCATTTTCTTTACATCTGTTAATTGAACATGTTAGGATTTAGCTTTGAATATTGCTATACAATTTATACCAAATTTAGTTTTATTTGTCCACTCCCATCTACCATTGTGGGAAAAATATTTCAAGAAAGATAATCACAATAAGTCTGCTTCATTCGTATAGGTACACCCGCCTAGTTCTAGCAGCATCTAAAGAGTAGAAGGTCTAAAACATCTGACCTTGTCTGTTACCCTAAAACATACCAAGAGATTGGCAGCCTCTTGAGGTTTTCCGCCTGCTTTTTTGAGAGCTAACAATGGGTACAAGCTAGTCACCTTGTGTATATGTGATGTACACTGGAGACACTCCCTATGGGAATTAGGGAATTATGGAGTAATATGAACTTGTGTGTTTGTGTGTATTTGTACACTATGGAATGGTTATGTTTATTATGTGTAGTAATAGAAAAAATATCCCTTTTCCTTACTTGATTTGGGAATAATTGTCATTGAATTAACCTAATTTTTCCTAGGTTTAATGGTGTAATGTGTTGTAACACATTCACATTGATCTTGGGCCCCTTTTTATTAAAAAGTACATAATGTGTGCCCTATTTATAGTGTTGTTACACAATTTCACATTTATCTAGGTTCATTTTAATTAATTTTAGTTAATTGGAGTTAATTAGCCCCTTTAATTCAAATTTAAGCCTTATTTGTGACACCTCTTGAAGATCTATCCCAAAACCCATAATTCAAATTGCATAACATTTTAAGTGGGAAAATTCAAGGTCCTAGAAATTGGTGCTAGGATCCATTCACCCTAGGTGGTGAATGGGTCCTCCCTCTATAAGACCCCCCTTTATCAGTAAATTCTACATGGGTTTTCAGTGTTCTTTCATTCCCCGAAGGAATGGTCTTGGAAAATAGTGCTAGGTCCTATTTTCCCTAGGTGGAAAATGGGTCCTCCCTTAATGAGGACCCCTTTTTTGAATTTAATTAAGGTGAGAATCTAATAATGTTTATCTCTAGATCTGGGGTTGGCTTCAATTGTTTGAATTTTGGGGTTAATCTCCTAATTTAGTATAAATATGGGGTTAATTCACATAGTTTCTCCTAGCAAGTTCAAGTGATCATAAGAGTACATTCAAAAGAGCATTATAGAGCATTTAAAAGGAATTTCAAGGTCTATTATCAAAGTCTTATTGCAACAATTGAAGATCACTTAATCATGTCAAGGGTTTAGTGCATTCATGCATGTTGTTGAGCTAAGATTGTTAGTGTAGCATTGAAGATCTACTTGCAAGCATTATTTTAATATGAAGGATCAAGATCTACATTCTTCATGGCCACTACATGTTAGTTTTCAAATTTGCATTACAAGACAACATCCAAGGTATCTACATTGCATCATTTCATGTTTCATGATTCAATTACATTATTTCATCATTTGACTAGTTTAATTACCTACAAGGGGTTTGACCAAGGAAAACCCCTATTCACTACAATCAACAAGTTTTTCTTCCCTTGAATGTGTGTTTTCAAATTTACAAGTTGAAGATCAAGTGGAGAAGAAGTTTAGAGCAAAGTTACAAAAATTGTCAAGTTACAAGGTTGAGCTTCAAAGTGCAAGAACAAAGAACTAAAGCTATAGAATTAAGTACAAGTTTTCATGAGTTGACAACTAGGAATCTGAGAGTGCACACATCAAGGAAAATAACCCATATCTCAGCTTTCGAAACCCTAACAGGGACCCATTTGCCACTAAAGGCGAATGAGTCCTTTGTGCCCTAAAAATAGGCTTTTTGTAGCAAATTACACACCTCTTTGAGCTCTAAAAACTTCCCTCATAGTAGCTATAATAGTTAGGGTCAAATTTTTATTGTTATTTATATCTTTTGGCCCTCATAATTGCATAAATTATATGATTTTGGTGGAGAAATTCTAGTGGTTTTTCTTGATCTTGATAAGCCCTAATCTTTCCCCATCAATCATTATGGAATAAATACCTATTGAAAAATATTATCATTCTATTAAAATGGGCTAAGTTGATATCAAACAATTAATGAATAGTCATGGCTTAAAGGTGAGATCAAAAATCTCATACAAGAGGAGAGAATGAAATCCCTCTAGCATTGTTAAGTGAACTACGAAGCTTTCAGTTTCCCATGAGGGGATACATAGGTATGGTCATAAGGAATGAACCCTTGAGGTTTAGGTCTAGGTCTAAGAGTGACCCTAACCTTGGGATCTTACCACTCGCATGTGTAAGAATATAAGTGGCAACTCCAAGTTGATGCGAATATGGTGAATGGAGAAGTTTTCAAGTAGGCACTTCTAAACTACTTGGAAGATGCTCAATCAATTAAGTTTTGTATTTGTTCTAAATAGATTCAAGAAAAAAATTGATAGCAATCGAGGGGCAATTATTACAAGATATCTAAAAGAATCTATTCTTAAACCTATTGATGCTAGGGAAAAGAAAATTATTAAGGAGTATTTACAATTAATATTTAATTTTGTTATCCAAGCTTGGTCTTGAGTATTAACTATTTATTTTTGTCTCTCATACCCATTTTCTTTCTATGGGAGCAACATATGTTGAGCCTACTTTTGAATCCTTATCAAATATTCTAGTCCAATAGAAGGTGAAGTTAGTTCATATGGGTCTAATCAAGTCTTGTAAACCACAAGTATTGGTGGCAATTAAACTTAAGGTATTAAAAAATTAGAGAATTGTGAAAAGGAATAAAATAAGAAAAAGATTAAGCTACAAAAATATTTTGTATATTCCTCCTTTCAAGGGGAATCATATAAGAAGGAGAATCCCAAGTGTGCATATTGCAAGAAACTAGGGCATGTAGATCATCAATGTTATTCAAAATAGATTGATGCATTGAAGAATCTTCTTAAGAAGAATAAAATTAGTTTTATTTAAAAATTATTAGGGTATTCATCATTATCTTCTTCAAAGTTTGATAAAAAAGGGGCAAGTACTTGTAGTTATATATTTTGAGTTAGAGAGGTGGATACTTGACTTGAGAGCTTCTCACCATATGGCTTTACCATAGAGTATGTTCTCTTCATTTGAGTCTTTTTTTATCACCACACAACACATATATGTATTTTTGGAAAATGATCTATTTACCTAGATGAAGGATCATTTAATAATGTTCTTTGTGTTCCATTATTATGAACCAATATGCTTTCTATCTATCAATTCACACATGGTGGAGTAGGAAAAGGTGTTGAGTTCACACTAGATTCTATAATTATTTGAGATTTGTATAGAAAAGATATTTTCGTAGTTGGGGAGGTTGATCATAAAAATCAAATGTACACCTTCTCACATTTTCCTCCTATTATTCCTTCATTTGATGTATACTCTCATGCATCTAGTGTGGACACTTTTGAGTATATATTTACAATGGTCATCTGAATCTTGACATTCTTTCATCTACTAAGGTTCTAGAGACATGTATTGGAATTCCATCTTGTTAATCAACTATTTTGATGAGACTAGTATTGTTACATTCATTGTTTTTAATTATTTTATGCAGTAGGATATTCATTGTCTTCCTTATACAAGTATGAGTTTAGTACTTGACTTCAATTTTATTTTTTAGTGAGTATGTTATTCATTATAAAAATATGACATAACTTTATACTTTTACCGTAATTTAGGCTTAAAATATTAATAAAAGATATCCACCCAAAAAAATATGCACTGACTAATAATATCTCTTAAGAGGAACTAACTATGAATTATTTGTATGAAAGTGACTAAACAAAAGTATGATATAATGAAATAGCAAATCTTTCAAATTACAGTTAAGAATTCTAATAAATAGATAAAAATAAAATTGAACTTGACGGTGGCATTCTGTCATGTGAATACTAACATAATGGTTAAATGAAACAAACGGGAAACGGCGATGTCAAAACGTATAAAGGGTGTTGTTAGTCCCATCAACTAAATGGCTATTCATCATGGCATGGTGTGCTATGTCCAGCCTATGTTAAATCGTAACATGATATCATAATTGTATTAAAATGTCAATGGTTAGGGATCATGTGATCGCCATTAAGAGATAATAATCACCCAGGTATAAAGTATGTGAAAATTGTTTAGTGCCCTGTCTCCTTCACCTTGCAATCTAAAAATATGACCATTAATGTTATATTAAAATATATACACAATTGTGTTGATTCTTTATTTTGTTGCTATATTAGTACAGTTGTTTGCACTACGAAGGTCCATTACAAAAAAACATTAAAAATGAACTTTAATATACATTATGGATTTCTTTCATGGAGGACCACAAAAGTTATGATATATAAGTAAATATTTTGTAGAAAAGAATAATTCATATCTTTATACTTTTTTATTTGTTTTGTATTATTTTGTTTGGATATCTTTTGTTCAGTTTATTAGTTGAACATGGAAGTCTTTATATTAGACACTGCAAATTTGATTTAATTTTTATTACCTTTATTTTGATTTAATTTTTTATCATTTTTAATTGATTTAATTTTTATTATATTTGAGTGTGATGGTTTAATTGTAGTGTTGTTGTTCTTGTGATCACCAAGATTCAAACCCTATTAAAATGTTATTGTTGAGTGTTTATGTTAGAAATAAGATCTGAACTGATGACCTTACTCATTTATAACTTCGAATAAAAACATTTCTAAGAACGAAAAATACATAATTAAATATTACAGAAAGATTTTAAAAAAATGGAGAAGGGAAAGGGGGGATTCATCAACTTGTGAGTGCAGTAGCTCAAAAAAATTACATACAGAGGAGAAAGGAGGGATTCATCAGCTTGTGAATGCAGTAGCTCACTACTCTAAACTAAAAAAAGTAAGGGCAATTTAGCAATAGATTAATAGAGAGAATCCATCCACTTCACTTCTTTTAACAACCTGTTTATCCCTCGAGATCGGGGACTCTGGAATAGGTTTCAGTGACAAAGATAGTTTCGTAGACAAAACCAGCAAGGCTGCCACCGACGAGAGGGCCGACCCAGAAGACCCAGTGCTCCTTCCAATCTCCGCTGGCCAAGGCGGGGCCAAATGAGCGAGCAGGATTCATGGAAGACCCCGAGAAGGGCCCTCCTGCAAAAATATTGGCACCGATCACCAGTCCTACGCACAGCGGCGACGTAGGCCCCACACTTCCCTTCTTCGGATCCACTGCCGTTGCGTACACTGTGAACATCAACGAGAACGTCAACACGATCTCCCATATCACCCCTTGGAAGTACGTCACGCCCGACGCTAATGCGTGCACAGGAGTTACCTTCGCAGAAAACAAGAAAACACAATATTATTGTAGATCCTTTTTCACAAGGAGGAGGATTTTCTTAGCAGAAAAAGATCTTGTTTTGACCTGCTTACCTGGCCACCGGTGAGAAAAACAAGCAAGTAGCAGGCAATTGCTGAGCCCAGGCACTGCGCAATCCAGTAGAGAAGCGTCCTGAAAATCGTTATGTGCCCGCCTACTGCTAAGCCCAATGTGACCGCCGGGTTTAGGTGACCTCCTGAGATGTTGAAACCCGCGGAAACCATTGCATACACTGCAAAAGCGTGGGTCAAGGCCACCACTGTTAAGCCTATTGCCGACGATCCTTCCACCGCCAGCTTCTCTGTAATAGATCAAACTTATTCCCAGATAAACTCAAAATTTTCTTAAAATGCAGCAATTTGAAAATGTGAAATAGAACCGTAGGTTTGGATTTTGTTTCTGTTCGGGATGCATGTAAGGGTTTACATTACTGGCACATAATCTATTTGATCTGTGTTTTCCACAGTCTATGAAGTTATTTAGAGTAAGTTTTTTGGATTAAACTGTGTAAGTTTTTCAATCAACCCACACTTAGTGATCCATCATCAGAAAGAGGATGATAGATCATGTTTTGGATCACACTCAGTGATCTATCATCCTCTTTCTGATGATGCATCACTGAGTGTGGGTTGATTGAAAAACTTACATAGTTTAATCCAAAAGCTTGCTCTAATTAACAACCTAACCTGCTCTTTATTGAAAAACCCAGCTCCTACATAAATTATACTGGCTCTTTATTTGGATTGGGAACATCTTAAACAACCAACATGTTAAGCACCCATCCCAATCTAGATAGAGAGATGCTATATTTATTTCCAATTTTATAGAGTCAATATGTTGTGTTTAATGTGTTGATTGTTAATGTGGGATTTAAGTTTTCTAATAAAAAATGATATATTTTGTTCAAACCTGATTCAATGTTTTGATCATTTATGTGAGATTCAGTTTCTCCAATAAAGGACAGGCCTTTTGTGCTCTATGCAAAAACTTAAAGAACCAACATGTCGAGCACGCATCCTTTACTCCAGAACCTAGATCCCATGTAAATAACCAAAACATTGAACACAACATGCTGGCTCTTTGCCTGACAGGGATGGCTTCTTAAAAAAAAACATAAAAAATGAGATTAAGTTGAGGCTTCTAATCCATTGCCATGGCAGATCCAACCCCTGCAAACACAAACAAGAAAGTCAATATCAACTCTGCTAATACTGCTTTCACACAGTCCGGGCGGCAGAGCTCCTGTCCGTTGCCTACTGCAATCTTCCCCATCTTAGAGGTCAGGTGGTCGAATCAGGAAGGTCACGGGGATGATTAAGGGCAGGGTTTTAGGCTTCCTTTAAGTAAGTTTAACAGAAAAAACCCTCTTATATACAAGTGTTTCTGTTGGCCATGACCAAAAATCTATGTCTGCCTCTCCCAATTAAGTAACAAGTTGTTTGTGCACAGAAATGGAATTTGGAGAGAAATGAATAGATAATTAGAGTCGCAGGTCCTCATGGTTGAGTCGTTACCTACCATTGCACATGAGTTATTGGTCTGAGAGGAATCTTTCCATGTGACCTTCATCATCTCTGCATTATTTTCTTCAGGTATTATTGATTGGTTCAACTTTTGATGTTCCGCGTGCGCTTTTTCTGCGTAGTGAAGGTATGAAACATATGGTGAAAATTGATAAACCATTTCAGTGTCATATCCACCTCATTATGGTGTAAAATATTGTGCCTATGGAAATAATGATTGTGTAAAATATTACAACTTAAAGAATTCAATTGTTCTTGAGAATCCGATGGTCGTATTCTCTGTCCAGCATTTCGGATACAGATTTAAACGTATTAGCTATACTCCCAACAAAACGGCAATCATATATAGCATACCATGCAATGACGAACCGCCGGTTAGTTGACGGGACTCACAACACCCCCTAACTTACACGTTTTCCCTCTGTTTCATTTAACAATTCCGTTAACATTAACATGATATAATGCTACCGTCAAGTTCAATTTTTTTTAATCTATTTGTGCCATCAAATTAAAAGTGTCAATTTCCTTTTAAAGGACTCTTTCTCCTCGTAACATATTCCATCAAGTTAGCTCGATTTTCTGTTTTAGGCAGTAACAGTTTTGAGGTTGGATAAAACAGCAGCAACACACAGATGTTACAAATGGAGCAGTGAGATTCTTTGTTATTCTAACATTCCACCGTAAATTAATTATTACTAATTAATTTTAAATATCCATTCATTGAAAAGATGGGTTCTAACATAAAATCTTAAGCATTCATTTGTAATCACTTATTTATTGAAATAATGATAGACATTTCAAAATAATCTCTCTGAACGACAACCATCAAATATAACCATCAAATATTCATTTGACTCCTTGTAAAATCTAAAAGACTTTTAAGATATACAAAGTTAGTCTCACATAGAGATCAACTATTTAATCCTCTATCCTACAATATTGAAGATGAATCGTTTGTTGTTGAATAAGATGTTTGATGTACTAAGGATGATAGATCTCTATATGCTTTGCTCTAACATGAAACATTAGAGAAAACAATAACACTTTGATTGTCACAGCGAAGTAAAGAAGGTCCTGTTATATATTGTTTGAGTACAAACAAATTGCCTCTATCCAAATTATTTAATTTACTGTTGTATGTTCAATATCTGTAATTGCTTCCTACTACAGTATGAAAAGAGATAAAAAACAATATTATATCATTGCAAAACTTACCTAGAAAATATAATTACTAAGCTATTTGTTAATTGTTGTGGAAAGTTGGAAACATAAAATCCACAAGTTTAAATAATATTACAGTACAAATTAGTTGCAAATAAATAACAAGGAAGAACAGATGACAATCTTCATGCAGTTTTTACTTGATTTGCCTTCAAAACAAAAAGATATATATAATATCTTGAAGATAACAACCACGCCAAACTTAAAAAAAAGCTAACTTTATTTTATTGTTTTAATTGTTTTTCTGTTTTTATTTTATTGGTCTATATAAGATAAGATTTTTGATTTATTGCTTTAATTATTATCATTATCTCACATTAATTGCGGTACCATGATTGATAGTGGAACCGGAACTTCACAAGTTTGTCATGATATTATCATACTATTGATAAAAACAACCCGAAACAGAGAGTATTGCAGCTGAAATATGAAACAACTTGTTATGTCGTTTCTCTTTCCTGTTTTTATACAGAAATTGAAGGTTAATATGATAATCACTGACTACTGCATGCCAGGAATGACTGTCTAGGAGTTGCTAAGAATTAAGGTTAAAAATATAAAAATAAGAAATCGGGCTGTGGTTTTAGATTTCGATACAGGTGGGTTTTTGTTTTTAATTTTAAAATGAAATCCGACATATTGAATTTTTAATAGGAGGAATCATGAAAACTGAAGGACATTCCAATGTTTATCATGTGATCCGAGAACGTGCTTTCTCGAATGAAAAATTAATTAGATGGGGCATTGAATTGTTTATTAACTAGATTTTTGCAGACTCTGCCGATTGTCTCCCGGTGAGAATATTCATAATAAAAATTTGGTCGAACCTTTGTATATTTATCTCTAGAAAGATTGATTAAAGAGTCGAGCAATGACTTCGGAATTTGTCGTTTGTTCTCAGAACACTTTGAATCCGAATAAACTATAAGAGAGATGACTGTACAACGCACGCGTGAAGATTTTGCTTTTGTCAATTAAATATGAAAGAAAGATTATGAATTTATGTGGCTTTAGAATTTTGCTTACATTTTCAAGTTAATTTATTAGAAACCCAAATTCTTACAAGTTAATGTTGGAATTTAATCCCAACTACTCCTCCATAGTTTCCTCAGTCTCCGTCGGCAAATATCTGCTCAAGCGTGTGAGCTTTCATTTCCCAGCTAGAACCTATCATCTCAGCCTTCATATCAGGAAGAATATTTTGAAGTAAGTTTTTTTAGAAAGATTTGAAAGCATTTTGTATTTAACTCCTATGAAGGCTTCCCACGCTTTTTGGGCGTTCTGAAATATGCTATTCTATGTTTAGTCTCCTGTCCTTCGTTGATTCTTAAACTCTCTATATATATTGTATTAAGAAAAGTGAAAACAGAGCAATGAAAACATTTGCACATAAAAAACAGAGTAGATTATACACAGTAAACTAGAGCAGTTTAACAACTATTATATTATCTGCACATATACACAGCAGTTTGCTGTTATATTCTTACACATAAAATGAGTGGAAGATACCGTATTTATAGATCTTTTAGCACTCCTCTAGAAGCTACTGGAATGGTTTTCAAAGGCTACGGCGAGGAGAAATCTAGAAAGTCTGGAAGATATGGCGCTGGAGAAGTTTGGAGAATTCCTTAATAAACTTCAACACCGTAGTCAAATAAACATTACTTCAACACCCCCCCATAATGTTTATTTGGAGAGGATAGCAACTTCCTTGAGATCTAAAAAGATGGGTCCCAACCTATAGCCTTGTTAGGTACCCATTTACAATCACTTTTTCGATGATGATCATCAAACATTCAAATTCTGTTTTTGAAAATTCTTTTTTCGCAAATTCCTTGCTTGCTCACTGATCTTCTAATCTGCAACCTCGAAATTCAATTTCTTCATTTCTGAAAAGTAATCTTCGTCATGCTGTTGCACTTTGCTACAAGAATCTAATTCCA
>VDFB02292717.1:0-47142 GCA_007258455.2 Sequoia sempervirens
AATATTCAATATTTTGAACTAATGTCATCAATTAAAAATAGAGCAACGTTGTTTTACCAAAATATACCTAACATTATTTACAAACATAATGATTGAAAATAGTAAAACTTATCTCAATGAAACTTGTTTTCTAACCACTACCACTAATTCCTAATGTTCATCATCAATTATTTACATTAATTTTCATTCATAATAAAAATATAATAAATTATATAACATTATTAAAAATTATTTATTGATCAATGTCAAATGTGTTATTCAAAAACTCATGTGTGAACACCATATCATCGATGTCTCACTCTTAGCCTCATGCATCCTAAGCATTTGTGGACCCATAATCATAGATAGATCCACATTTGTAGCAAATGTGAGGTGTTTTTCAATACTTCAGAGCCTCAACCTCATCACATTGTGCAAAATGCATGTCATGTTGTAACAAGGTTTGTGTGAGGGAGATGATGGACTGTAAAGTCTCCATATCAACAGTCTCCTTCACAATAGAATGGATTGTGACATACTAAATATATGACCTAGCTAGGGGTCTTTATGCCTAGTCTTGGGAATGATGTTCCCCCTCTCTATCATATTAAGAGCATTTACCTCTACCTTAGAATTGACACATCAAAATAATCTAGCCTCAAAAAATACCACATGGGACCTTGTTATTGTCCCATGGAGGATGGTAAAAAATTATCTACCACTTTTCTAAAGAATTGTCCCTTATTCCTTGATTTGGCACAAATGAATAGGGAATCTCTTGCAATTTACATGCATGGATGCATTGGTTCTTGGATCAGTGAACATTGTAAACAAGTCATTTTTTTTTTCTCTTTCACTTGTCGATACGACAATTTTGTGGAATAAAATTTTCATGTATCCTCCCTTTTATTGGACTACATGTTTCTTTAGCCACTCACATAATCTATATGAAAAATAATATAATCCACTAAGGTGGCCAGGATTGTTCAATGTAAACTATAGTTGCATTTGGATTTTCCAATCTATCAATCAATGGTTGGAGTTCCCTTTTGTTGTTTTCAATTTCACCTATTAAGCTATCTCATGTTTGAGGAGGATGGAAAAGAATAGGAGGAATTTATTAAGTGTTTAGTCATGACCGCTCTTCACTAGGGTTTTCATTGAATTTGGTGAATTATGGTATGAAGGATTTTCAATTCCTAAAAAGTATAGAGTATTGAATCAAAAAAATTACAAAATTTATATTCATTTCAATTTACACAACTAAAAACCTAAAAAAATTACCTCCTCAACCTTGTGTACATCATGGAAACATTGTGTGCTAAAAAATACACTCACATTTGGTTTTTGGAGAGAAAGGAGGTTGGTCTCAAATGAGCTTAGCCTCTAATTTTTTTCAATTTTTATCATAGAAGAAACACAATTGTGTTATGTCCTGGATGAACCGAAAAGTGGTTGTAGCCACTTTACGGTCCCCAAACTTTGTGCACATTCCCCTATCAATGTTCTTGAATTTGTTTGCATTAAGATCAACATATCTTACTATAGATAGTCACACTATATTTATAGATAGTCACACTATATTTCAATATTTGGTGCTAGAGCCACACTTGGATTGATTAGGGAGAGGGATGCCTCTTTTAGAGTTTTTGATTGAGTTGTTTGCTATTGTGGAAGTGTGTTGTTATTTTCTAGTAGTTTCAAGTTCTAAGTGATAGAGATCATGGAAAGTTTATCTCAATTGAAGATAGAAAAGTTCAATGGCATAGGTTTTGAACTTTGAAAGATAAAGATGGTTGATCTCTTGGAGGAAAGAGATCAATGGATTTTTGTGAAGAGTGAAACCAAATTGAAAAATACATGGGATGAAGAATGATTAAAATTTGATAAAAAAATATGTAGCACCCTATGATTATGTTTATTTGAATATATTTTATTAAATGTTCCTAATGAAACTATTACTCATAAATTATATAATAGAATAGGAGAGAGATATCAAATGAAGAGTCTCTTTAATAAGTTGTTTATAAGAAAAAATTGTGTTCTATCAAAATTGAGGATGGGAACTCAATTGTAGAACCTAAACTCTTTTAATCTAATCTTTAATCAGTTATAGCCAATAGATGTGAAGATAGATCAAAAGGATAAATTCATTTCATTATTATGTTATTTCATAAGTCTTGGAATAATATAATCCTTGTAATTGGTTATTTTATAGATGATTTGAAGTTGGATGCCCTTAAATTGCGATTGTCGTCTTAAAGGAAATGAGGAGAGGACTTCAAAGAGTCTAAAGATGTATTGTATGTGTGAGGTATATCCAACAAGAGAGGTAAGAATAAGAAGGGTGATACTTGGACAAATAAAAGGATCATTCTAAGTCTAAGGGAAGGTCTAAACCACTAGATAAGAGTAGATTAAGGTGTTGGAAATACAAAAAATGGGGGCATCTCAAAAGGGAATGTAAGAATAAGAAGAAAAATAATGATGATTCTGGGTGATCCCACAATACTGGTTTACAATTTTTGGCCAAACTGGACATTGAACTGAATTTTTTTAACTAAATCTTCACTTTCGGGCACTTATAACTTCTAAACCATGAGGAATTTGAAGATGATGCATACTAGTGATTTGTGACACTTTGTCTATAGATTCTAAATATATATATATTTTTTAAATTGGAATCAGATTGCATTTCTTTCTCCATCTCCTTCAAAAACTAGTTTTTAACAGTAAACACCATTTTTAAAGAGTGATGTTCACCGTATACAACATAACTTTTTTTCTATGAAGGATAAAATTCTATTTTTTTTGAATTTAGATTTGTAAATATGATATCTAGTGCACTTTCATTTGGTTTAATAGTGTTTTATTGGATATTTTTTTCTTAATTAAGTTTTGAAGTCAAACCAATTTAGATTTGATTTTTGATGAGGAACAACATAAGCCTCTTTATTCACCTCTTAGAAGGTCCATGAGGTAGTTTGTAATCTAGTTGAAAGGTATATTCCTTCATATTATAGTTGTGTATTTGCATTATAGTGTGTTGATAATGAACCTAGATTTGTGGAAGAGACTTTATCTTTTGATGAGCATGAGTCTTAATTATAGGCCATGAAAGATGAAATTAATACTTTAAACAAATGTGACACATAGGGTCCAGTTGATTTTTTCAAGGGAAGGAAATCCATTGGATGTAAATGGATATTTTAAAATAAGTTTAGATCAATGGTAAGTTGGAGTAGTACAAGGCTTGGTTAGTGATTAAAGGTTACTCCTAGGTTGAGGGAGTTGATTTTGATGATATTTTTTCTATTGTGGCTAAACTAACATAGAATTAGATTATTTTTATCTATCATTGTTGCTTTTGATTTAGAGGTAGAAAAAATGAATGTAAAAAAAAACCTACATGGGGATCTTGATGAGGAAATATTTATGAAATAATTGAACTTCATGGTGAAGGGGCATGAACACTTGGTTTGTAGGTTAAAGAAATATTTGTGTGGTTTGAAACAATCACTAAGAATTTGGTATAGAAATTTGATGCTTTGCATTGGATCGTCACTTTAGTAGAAGTGAAGCTAATCACTGTGTTTATTTCCAATTAATTGATAATTGGTTACTAATCATTGTCCTAAATGTTAATATGTTATTTATTAGAAATGATAAATAAATGATTAGGAAACTTAATAGTAAGTTATTTGGTATATTGTTTCTTAGAGGTTGTAAAATATATTTTGGATATGGAAAGTTTTAGTGATTAAGTTAATAGAAATTTGTGGTTAAATTGAAAGAACCATGTTGACACCATTTTGCAAAGTTTTTCCACATAAGATTACAAAATAGTTAGTATTCCCTTTTTTATTGGAACTAGGTTATCTCCAGAGAAAACTCTTAAAATAGATGATGATCTTAAAGAGATGCATAAAATTCCTTATACTAATGTTGTGGGGAGCCTTGTATATACCATGGTTTGTACGAGACTTGATATTACCATAGCAATGGGAGTTTTGAGTAGGCTAATGTTGAACTCTAGTAAAGAATACTAGATTTATGTTAAAAGGGTTTTCCTCTATTTATGAGGAACATATAACCATTGCATTTTTTATCATAGATTAATGATGTTGACAAGATGGTTGATTTATAGGTCTTTGTTTATTTTGATTGGGTTGATGATCTAGATTGCAGGAGGTCCACTCTAATTGGTTGATGATCTAGATTATAGAAGATGCACTAATAGTCATGTCTTTACTTTGTTTTGAGGAGCAGTTAGTTGGATGAGGAAATGTCAACCTATACTCATGTTTTTCACTATAGAATCAAAGTGCATGGATGCAACACATGCTTGTAAGGAGGCCATGTGGTTAGAAAAATTATGTTTTAAGTATTGAATTTCAATGTAAACATGTGAGAATTAGATGTGGTAATTAGAGTGTCATCCATTTGGCTAAACATATCATGCATCATGTTTGCATAAAGAATATTGATGTTCAATATCACTTTGTTCAAGAAATGGTTGTGGGTGGTAATGTCTTGTTATAGAAAGTGGACACCTTAGAGAATGTTGTGAATTCTCTTACTAAGCCAATGAGCATAGAGAATTTTGGTTGGTGTAGAGAGGCCAGGGGTCTCTCATGTTTGCGAAAATGATTGATCATGTTTCCTGACCATGTCATTACAATGTAAATGTCAAGTGGGAAAATGTTGAAATTAGGTGCAAATCCTAGACAAATTATGCTAGTTTTATTTAATGTTGTTGGTAAGTAATTGCTATGTATCCAAGGAACATGGAGAGGGTAGACTTAGATGCACTTCTATGTGGTAAGTAAATTATTTATTAATTACTTATCCTTGCATGTAATTGTAGTGGTATTTAAGTTGAGCGTTACTTTTAAAAAGGTATTTAAAATCAAGATTGGTATGTGTAAGAAGGTGTAAGATAATTTTATATTACTAGATCTTATGATAGATTTGGTCAATCTTCCCATGGAGTGCTTAGGATTGGGATCTTGGCCATTTTGGCCATTGTGATAAAATCTATGATGTTTATAATGTAGGAGATAGATGTAAGGTGTATAAAATGGGTTACTATTCAAGGTATGTTAATTATTTTTGCTAGGTGTGAGATATCTTATGAGGATTTGGATGATTAGTTTTGGGTGTGTAGTATTGACCACATGTCTTAGAATACCAATCATGGTATCTTGCATTTGTGTCTCCTATATATTGGTGCCTTGAGATGGTAGTAATATCATGTTTTACAAGTCATTTGAGCACCATTATGCTACCAAATTTTAGAGGGATAAGCTGATGTATTATAATTTTTATTATTGATATAGGCTTGGATCTCTTTGGATGTGGATTTATTTCCAAAATAATTTTCTCCATGTAAATCTTTGGTTATGGTTTGTATATACTTTACGAGTTGATTTTTATTTCCATTTATGATTTATCATTGCTATTGAGTTTTTTTGCATTAAAATCATCATATCTCATTGTATAGTTATACTATGTCTCAACAACTTGTATTATATGATTGCTTGATCTCTCAACTCAAAAGTGTATAATAGAAAATAATGCATTCTAAAATATGTACAATATAATATAATTTTGAATAAGTGTTACTAACAAATTTATGTTATACAAACTTATCTACTATAATAAATGAAATATAAATCACTTTTTATATATATCATTTAATTGGAATTGGAAAAGAAAATTAGTTATGATATGTGCAAAGAACTGCATGTATTGCATATCTTTTCGAAATGTTCATTTTATAAACAAGTGTAGTGAATTCCTTATGTTACTAATATTTAGTAAAACTAGAACATAGGCTTGAACCAAATCTAAAGCATGACTTTAACCAAAGGTCGAAAGGACTAACTACTTGAGTTTCTTCCTGTACTTAACATCTAGTTGACTGTTGCATTATAATATCATGATTAATCAAATAAAACTCTTGTTGACCAATCAAATAAATAAGAAAAGTAATTAAAAATATTATAACCCTAAAATAGAGGGAAACATCTCTATCAAGATTCATGGTAAACCCATCTTCTTAGATATAAATAAAATGATTTTGAATTCAAATACCGAAATAGATATCATACTAGACATATCTTACTCCCTTACTCCCCTTGATAGTTGATACTATGCAAAATCCTTAAAAATAAATTCCCCACTAAAAACAACGATTTGAAATTAATGTCTTTGATATAAACTCAAACTCACAAGCTCTAATTCTAATTATAAATAACATTCTAAAATATACAACACAATACAAGATTTTATAAGTTCTTGAATTTAAGTTATTATAATAGTTCAATTTACAAAAAAAACCAGCATTGGAAACCTCGCCCTCTTCTCATATGCCCCTAAGACAAGAGTCTAGTTAGAAAGCTAGAAAAAGCGAAGAGCAACAGTAAATGGATCAGATCAAAGAGCAGCAGTGTAAGGATCAAATTAGATCATATATTAAAATAATGAAAATAAGAACAATACAGTTGATTTTAAAATAATTAGCAAATGGAATTGCACCCCAAAATTAAATCAATAAAAACGAAAAACGAAATATTACAAATTGCAACAAATTTCAACTGTTACAGAATTTGACTCTTCACCATTATAACTAGAGATCTAATCTTCCTTGATATGAAAAAGTATCGAAGTATTTTGTCAAACAGTTCACGACCCTTTTCTATGCTTCCACATTTTGCATACATGTCTACCAGGGTAGTTGCAACTACAACATCCGACTAAATTCCCATCCTCCTTTGACGGATTCCATACCCTCTTAACAAAATCCCATTTTGGCATAGGCATGGAGGTTGCTGAAAATGATTGCGAAGTTTGGCTTTACACCTGCCAATTGCATTTGCTTGAAATCTCCTAAAGCCTTATAATGCAATAGTCAACTTGAGCCACACATGTCATATGCATGCAACCCTGATTTTTTTCAATTGCGCGGTTACATTTTGGGCAAGGCTTTGTGTTAACAATTTTCCAGTTTTTTGTTTCTTTATTGTCTTTGTTCTTTAAAACCCATTCTCTATCTTTATTGTCTCCAACGTTCTTTAAAACCCATTTTCTAACAGTTTCACAGTCAACAGGATGATGCATTTCCTCTGAGCAGTTCCAGTTCCAACAAAAATTATAAGAGCATTTGCAGGTGACGTCATAGCATTGGCTGCTTCCACTCTCCAATTCCAGAGCATACTCACACTCAAGAGCAGGACGCAATTTGATTGTTTTATTTTCCTCAATATAAGATCTAACGAGAAATTGGCCATATTTTCTTATATCCTGTTTGTCTGTAATCAAACAGAGCACAGTGTCTTCACCCACCGCAACCCCACATTTGGCTGAGGGCATCTCAAACTGAGACACCCAATACCATTTTCCCTTATTGAGATCTGAATGTAGTTCTTTCAGGCACTCGGGCCAACAACTCACATGCTTGTCCTTCTGTTTGCTCCTATAACTATATTCAACACGAGGCAATCTATTTCTTTTATCCATTCAAAATTCTTGAGAATTGTGAAGCGGTGGTTGGTGGGCTTGCAGCTTATAGAGGTCGCCGCGGTGATTGATGGCTGCTTTATGGTTTGCGAGAATGTTTGGGAGGCAGGAAGAATTGGTGAAACAGCAGGCTGCATGGGCCCCACCTTGTCCTCTGCTTGGTCGGTGGCAAGCGTGTGATGGTTAGAAAGCCTAACAGAAATTTGACTAACCAATTGGGTTATTACATGTAGGGATTCAATAGTTTACGGGTTGCAAGTTTTATAACACCAGTGTTTTCCAACTGCAATTATACATGGAAATAATTTATTATTGTAATGAAAACCTTTTGTTATTTATTTAGAGAGTACGAATATGAAGGAACACCTTCAAATTTATCCACCAAGTCTTAGGTAGACTAAGAAATTGTGTTTCTAATTTCCTCATATGATGCTAAAATAAATGCACTAAATAATTATAGGTTGGAAAAAATAAAGTGGGTTGTTAGTTATTTCATTCTTCATGTTCAAAGTTAAAAGGTGGAGAGCACGAGGAGATACCGGTGGGGGATACAAAAAACTAACCAAATTGAGCTGAGGGGTGACCAATCGATTGGGTTGTTAAGTGTAGAGGGTTTTACAACAATATATGTGGGTTCTTGGGGTTTTGTAACTATTGAGTTGTGGTGATCCATACAAAATCACGTACACTTGTAGCATTACTAGTTTTCCCCCTTTTTGCACGCCAAGGGGTCGGTAGTTAATTTTTTGTTAACTGACAAATGATAAATGACTTTGTAAAACCCTAATTGTAGAAGCTTCCAAAAAGCTTGCTATAAACGGTTGGGATGTAAGTTGCAGATGGTCATTCGCGAGATTGTAATTTGTTTTGCACTAGCTAATAAAATCATTGGATGGCTAAGTTTCTGTGGATGTAGCCCATATTGGGTGAACCACATTAAAATTTTGTGCTGATCTCTTTTGTGTTATTCTTCATTGTTATTTTTTGGGATATTTAATCTACATAGAATTGTTAATACTTATTGCTCTAATATACCTGAACCCTAACAATAACATCCATTGTTTCCAACCTCCAATTATACATAGACAGTATAGTTGTAATAAAACCTTTTTTTATTTATATAGTACGAGTGTAATGAAAGACACCTTCAAAATTTATAACAAATCTTAGGTAGACTAAAAATTGCATTTCAATTTCCCCATTATGATGGTAAAATAAATGCAATGAATAATTGCAAGTTGGAAAACACAATGTGGGTTGTCAGTAGATGATTTTATGAAACTTGCATACATTCCAAGCATCTCTTCATTTATTCAATACAATGGAAGTTCACAGACTTCTCACTTCTCTCTGTACAAAGGCCATGCTTGAAAATCCTAGCTACCACTCTCTTTTCCTAAAACTGAATATTCCCCTCGCTTTGTACAGACTCCTTATTCTTAAAGAATAACTGATTATTAAAAATTAGTTACTAAAGAAACCTTCAATTCTGCATAGTATATGAAAAGTTTTACCTTTCATATTTTAATTCTAACATTTTACAAATATTAATATTTAAAATGAAATTGTAATCTTCCATTGCCTTTTGAAGGGCAGCAACTCGAGAAACACAAGTCTTGTGAAGTTCATCTTTTGTTCACGCTTCTATCTTGGACATTTCTAGCTCCTTTTCCATTCTAGCAACCAATTCAGTCAATGTATGGTGCTCATTTTGTTGAGCTCTATATTTTGAAAAAGATAAAGATCTTGGGACTTCAACTCTAGCTGAGATTTCAAATGTGAAAACTTATTTTCCAATGGCAACAATGTAATTTTTGCTTCAATTCATGCTAGCTTGTTTTGATGAATAACAAGTTGACTTTTCCTCAAACAATGCATGAAGCCACCTTAACAACTCACCTCCCCCCTTGTGACTTACACTAGTAAGAAGACAGCTTGCCTAAAAAATGTCCCCTTCAAGAGTTACAGTTGGAGATCGTATATCTCTATAAAAAGGAATCTCCTTTGCAACATTTGAATGGTTGCAAACAAATGTACTAAAAAATACAAATGTCATAGCTGCTTCAATTTCATCTTCATATGCAACAGGAGATAATGTCAGCCTTGTGTTTCCATTCCCCACTAGTTTGGTTGTTGATTCTTGAGTTCTTGATGAAATGGTATGGGCTTGGATTTTATTTAAAGGGATAATCGTTACTCTTCTTCATAGATGTCCTATTTCAAGTAGTAGTTTTCCTGTTTGTTCGGTATCCACTACCACATTACACAACTTCCCTCCTACAACATCCTCCAATGCAGTTATTGTTGAGGCGTCTTTAAATTTTATAAGTTGTGCAACAATGCCTTTGACTTTTGATCTATCAAAATGCTTTACAGGATCATTATAGGTAAATTGAACATTTCCTAATTGAGCCTCAAGGAGCCTAATATTAGCCTTCAACTTCTAAAGTGTGTCAGATTTTTGGAAACATTCATTTTTCTAATGTCTCCATGTGCCCTTCTTCCTAAGCAACACCTTCCATTGTTGTCTTTGTTTTCTCAACTTCTTGTCTTTTAGATTACAAGTCTCTTTGAATAGCGTTAAACTCCTTTTCTTTTGAAAATGAAATCTTCTTATCTTTTAATTCCTTTACTAATTGGTTAATTTTAGTCTTCAATTATTTTGCTTCAATTTTAGCACTTCCAATATTACTCTTGCATCTACAAACTGATCATCAAAATGTTTTTCCTCATCCCCAATGCTCTTACCTATTAACACCCTCAACTATTCCTTTTCATGATCTTCTAACTTCTTTCTCATATCTTTTAATTTAAGCTTTAGATTAGTTGCTCCTTCTTCAGTCCTTATGACAGGAGCATCCCTTTGTTGGATATAGTTTTGAATGTATTCAATACTTTTATGTAGCTTTCCAGTTGCTTTTTTCTCAACTTTGGGAGTGTCTTTATGATTGCAGAATGCAAATGTTTATATTAACTCCTTTACAAAACTTGTTTACCTTTACATAAGATTTCCATGTCTCCACCCAACTGAGTCTCTTTTTCTACACTTACATCTGATATTGTTTTTTCCTTATCATTTATTTCTAGTTTTATTTGTTCCATGGAATTATTTTCAAGAATCTTTGAATTCATTTGTTCAACTCCACTTATAGCATCATCTCTCACTTTCTTTGCCTACACAAATTCTTGTGCGCTACAAAATCTCTTGAGTTTATCCACTTTTGTATTGCCATTTTCCCATTGCACATACTGCACACGCACCTTCCTCAACTTCTCAAGAGAAAGAAGAATCTCTTGAGTCAAAACATTATCTATCTCATTCACTTTGATTTGCTTCTTTTCAAATGTTTTTAGAGAAGATTCCTTTTCCATTTCATAAATTCGAGTGCTTGATGCCTCAGTTTTTCATTCACTTGCCTATTGCACATACTGCACATGAGCTCCTTCCTCAACTTCTCAAAAGCAAGAAGAATCTCTTCATTCAATACATTCATTACATGCTTTTTAGTACCCATTGCTCAAGTTTTGTATTGTCATTTGCTCGTTGCACATACTGCACATACACCTTCCTCAACTTCTCAAGAGCATGGAGAATCTCTTCAGCCAATACATGTTATCTATCTCATTCACTTTGGTCTGCTTCTTTTCAAGTGATTTTAGAGCAGATTCCTTTTTCATTTCATGCATTCTGCAACCTGTTGCCTCTAATTTTACATTGTCATTTTCCCATTGCACATACTTGCACAAGCTCCTTCCTCAACTTGGCAAGAGCAGGAGGAATCTCTTCAGTCTATACACCAATAAAGATATATTCTCACAAAAGTAGATTGATTGATATGAAAATTTAGCAATAGAAAGAGAATGCCACACAGACAATAGATTGATCACCATTGAAATTTAAAATTTACTAGTTTATTAAACAACAGATTGCTCACCAAAGATTAGAATTTTGTGTGTACAAGGATCATAACAATTTATAATTTTTTGTGTATCTAATTCAAAGTACATTTGGAAAAGAAAAGAAAAAATGAATTTATTTGTTGGATGATTAATATCAATTCAATTATCACTCTTAGGTATCCTACAGTTTATTTGTATAAAAATTTGGCTTCTCTGAGAAAAGAAAGCTAAGATTCCACAAATTCCCCCAAAACAATATAAATTAGTTAACAATACCACGCTTCTATTGCTTATACAATATAGTAAGATCGAAACAGACATACAGTTTCATTGGAACACTAGATCTGTAGAGTCATTTTTTTGGTCCATGGAACACTAGATCTGAATTGACCTTGCATAATCCAGATGACACTCACTAATTTTCTTACAATAAAATCCACGGGAAAATCCTTTCATAAATCATACAACACTAAAATCCATTGGAAAAATCCTTTCATCAACCATACAACACCATTAACAACGTGACTCAAAAGGCCATAACACAAGCGAGAAGCAAGATAAAGCTTTTCAACAGGAAGATAATGATAGTTAGTAAAGCAATTTTGAAAAGCTCAAACAGCTGGGATGTTCTGTTTTCTTCTTTAATATGCTCATTTAATCGATACAAAACCATCAACAATGTGAGTTTCAGAAGATATACCCGTATAACCACCTAAAAGAAGCAATGGATATACAGTATTTCTTGTCCAAATCTTCATCTCACTGCAACAAATATGTCCTCTTCTTTGCCTTTATTTTTTCCCATTCTGCCCAAACCTACAAAAGAACTGTAAAGATATGTAAAATTGCAATGCCTGGATCAAAAGTAAGTACCAATTCTTTTGAAATGTTAGTCCATTGGGGCACTTTGTCTACCATTTTCTTCACAGCAAATTTTAGGTGCAGAAAAACCTAAGCAGAGGCTTCAATCATGGCTTCCTAGAAATGTGTGGAGCAGCCATTAAAATTGAGGGAATTTGTCATCGTCAATTGAAGGGAAAAAGTATATACTGGGAAGCATTAAATGATCCCTAGGAATATGCCAGAATAATGCCGATAAGATACTGCAACTGATATACTATTATTTCACATGATGAGAAGGAAGATTACTGTGATTGGAGGGAATGGTGAGGATGAATGTAATAATTAGTCCTTTTGTCATTTTATACTTGAAATAGAAGGGGTGGCCATTCGAATGCAAATAATTAAATATTCAACTGGTAGTGTTGTTTTCAGATGGAAAGTCTAATAACACCCACCTTACTCTTCTTGGCCAAACAATTTTATTTAAGTATATCAACAATTTTCTTCGAACTTTCAATAGTGACAAGGTAGAAATTTTATGTTGACAAGGTTTTTATCAGTTTTACAATTAAAAATTTGTTTTACAAAAGGTGTATGTTATGTTTTTTTCTTAATGTTTTGAGTTTTTTATATCAATTAGTGTGTAAGATGGTATATTTTATAGGACGCAGCTAATCTCCCAACAAAATTGTATGTCATAGACATGATAACATAAGAAAACGCATAAAAACATACATAGAAACTTATATAACATGATGGGACAGCGTAGTGCGGGGTCTACCAAGACGGGGGAGAAGAGTGATGAAATTGGCAAATAAGAGGAAACGTTATGGCGATGGAAAGGAGAAGTTAATGGCACCGTCAGGAGTGTTTCCCGCCTTTTATTGGTTGTCAACATTGTGGGTTGCGAGGGTTTCCCATTAAATTCATCAGCGTAGTGGGTTCCACGAGAAGCTATCGTTTTGTTTGAATTATGTGCACCCATTGGCATTGGAGGCTGACGTGGGTAAGACATGTGTTCTAAATTGTAATAAGTATTGTTTTTTGAGAAAATGTGTTTAAATTGATAATGCACAAAATAATTGCAGGTTGGAAAACACTTTGTGTTGTGGTTTTTCCATTCTACAAGTTGAAAGCTAAAGGTTGGAGAGCATGGGGTGGTGTTGCAAGTGGGGGATACATAAAACAGACTGAATTGAGGTGAGGGGTGACTAACCAATTGGGTTGTTACTTGTAATGGGTTTTAAAACAATATGTGGGTTGTAGGTTTCATAACAACCAGTGTTTTGCAACATACAATTTTATTGACAACATTAATGTACCGAAAACTTTTTGTTATTTACATAGTATGAATGTAATGAAAGGAACCTTTAAAATTATTAAGAAGTTATAGTTAGAGTAAAAATTGGATTTCAATTTTTTCATATGATTGAAAAAATGCACAAAATAATTGTAGAATGGAAAACACAATGTGGGTTGCCAGTTATTTCATTCTGCATGTTTAAATATAAAGGGTGGAGAGCACGGGGAGGAGTTGCAAGTGGGGGATACATAAAACTAAGCAAATCAACCTAAGAGGTGACTAACCAATTGGGTTGTTACATATATAAAGGCTTTTACAATAGTTTGTGAATTGCGAGTTTTATAGCACCCAGTGTTTTCCAACCTGCAATTATACATAGATAGTATTATTGTAATGAAAACCTTTTCTTATTTAGAGAGTACAAATGTAATGAAGGGAACCTTAAAAATTTATCATTAAGTATCTACTAAAAATTGTGTTTCAATTTTCTCGTATGATGGCAAAATAAATGCACTAAATAATTGAAGGTTGGAAAACACAATGTGGGTTGTTAGTTAATTCATTTTGCATGTTCAAAGTTAAAAGGTGGAGAACATGAGGAGGAGTTGCAGGTGGGGATACATAAAACTAACCAAATTGATTTAAGGGTGGGCCAACCGATTAGGTTGTTACGTGTAGAGGGTTTTACAACAGTATGTGGGTTGCAAGTTTTATAACATCTAGTGTTGTTAACCTCCAATTATACATAGACAGTATGGTTGTAATGAAAACCTTTTTTTTATTTAGACAATATGAATGTAATGAAAGGCACCTTCAAAATTTATAACAAATCTTAGGTAGACTAAAAATTTCATTTCAATTTCCTCATATGATTCCAAGCATCTCTTCATTTATTCAATACAATGGAAGTTCACAAACTTCCCCCTTCTCTCTGCACAAAGGCCATGTTTGAAAATCCTAGCTACTGCTCTCTTTTCCTAAAACTGAATATTCCCCTTGCATAGTAGAGACTCGTTATTTTGAAAGAATAACTAATTATTGAAAATCAGTTACTAAAGAAACCTCCAATTTTGCATAGAATATGAAAAGTTTTACCTTTCATACTTTAATTCTAACATTTTGTAAATATTAATATTTAAAATAATATTGTAATCTTCCATTGCCTTTTGAAGGGCAGCAACTCGAGAAACACAAGTCTTGTGAAGTTCATCTTTTGTTAATGCTTCTATCTTGGACCTTTCTAGCTCCCTTTCCATTCTAGCAACCAATTCAATCAATGTATGGTGCTCATTCTATTGAGTTCTATATTTTGAAAAGGAAAAAGATTTTAGGACTTCAACTCTAATTGAGATTTCAAATGTGAAAACTTCTTTTCCAATGGCAACAATGTTGCAATTTTTGCTTCAATTCTTGCTAGCTTATTTTGATGAATAACAAGTTGAGACTCTAGCTTAGACAATGCATGACACCGCCTTAATAACTCACCTCCTCCCTTGTGACTTCCACTAGTAAGCAGGCCACTTGACTAAAAAATGTCCCCTTCAAGAGTTACAGTTGGAGATCATATATCTCTATGAAAACGAATCTCCTTTGCACAACATCTAAATGGCTACAAACAAATGTACTACGAAATACAAATGCCATAGCTGCTTCAATTTCATCTTCATATGCAACAAGAGATAGTGGCAGCCTTGTGTTTCCATTCCCCACTAGTTTGGTTGTTGATTCTTGAGTTCTTGATGAAATGGTATGGGCTTGGATTTTGTTTAAAGCTTTAGATTAGCTGCTCCCTCATCATCCCTTAGGACAGGAGCATCCCTTTGTTGGATATAGTTTTGAATGTCTTCAATACTTTTATGTAGCTTTCTAGCCGCTTTTTGCTCAACTTTGGGAGTGTCTTTCTCATTACAAAATGCAAATGTTTATTTTAACTTCTTTACAAAACTTGTCTACCTTTACATAAGACTTTCATGTCTCCACCCAACTAAGTCTCTTTTTCTGCACTTACACCTGATATTGTTTTTTCCTTATCATCTATTTCCAGTTTTATTTGTTCCATGGAATTATTTTCAAGAATCTTTGAATTCATTTGTTCAACTCCACTTATAGCATCATCTCTCACTTTCTTTGCTTGTACAAATTTTTGTGCAATACAAAACCTCTTGAGTTTATCCACTTATGTATTGTAATTTGCCCATTGCACATACTACACAAGCACCTTCCTCAACTTATCAAAAGCAGGAAGAATCTCTTTAGTCAAAACATTATCTATCTCATTAATTTTTAGAGCAGATTCCTTTTCCATTTCATAAATTCTAGTACTTGATGCCTCAGTTTTGCATTATCACTTGTGTATTGCACATATTGCACATGCTCCTTCCTCAACTTCTCAAGAGTAGGAAGAATCTCTTCAGTCAATACATTATCTATCTCATTCACTTTGTTCTGCTTCTTTTCAAATGTTTTTAGAGGAGATTCTTTTTTCATTACATACTTTTAAGTCCCTGTTGCTCAAGTTTTGCGTTGTCATTTTCCCATTGCACATACTACACACACACCTTCCTCAACTTCTAAAAGTATGAAGAATCTCTTCAATCAATACATTATCTGTCTCATTCACATTGGTCTGCTTCTTTTCAAGTGTTTTTTAGAGCAGATCCTCTATTCATTTCATACATTCTACAACTTGTTGCCTCCAATTTTGCATTGTCATTTGCCTATTGCACATACTGCACAGGCTTTTTCCTCAACTTGTCAATACACCAATAAATATAAAATCTCACAAAAGTAGATTGATTGATATGGAAATGTAGCAAAGAGAATGCCACACAGACAATAGATTGATCACCATTGAAATTTACAAATTACTAGTTTATTAAAAAACAGATTGCTCACCAAATATCAGAATTTTGTGTGTACAAGGATCATAACAATTTATATATTTATATTTTTTTGTGTATCTGATTCAAAGTATTTGGAAAAGAAACCAAAAATGAATTTATTTGTTGGATGATTAATATCGATTCAATTATCACTCTCAGATATCCTACAATTTATTTGTATAAAAATTTAGTTTCTCTAAGAAAAGAAAGCCAAGATTCCACAAACACCCCCAAAAAAATATAAATCAGTGAACAATACCACACTTATGTTGCTTATACAATATATTAAGATCGAAGCAGACATACAGTTTCAGGGTCCATGGAACACCAGATCTGTAGAGTCAATTTTTTGGTCCATGGAACACTAGATCTGAATTGATGCATAATCCAGATAACACTCTTTAATTTTCTTACAATAAAATCCAATGGAAAATCCTTTCATAAATCATACAAACCAAAAATCCATTGGGAAAATCTTTTCATCAACCATACAACACCATTAACAACGTGACTCAAAAGGCCATAACACAATTGAGAAGCAAGATAAAGCTTTTCAACAGGGAGATAATGATAGTGAGTAAAGCAATTTCGAAAAGCTCAAACAGCCGAGATGTTCTGTTTTCTTCTTTAATATGCTCATATAATCGATACAACACCATCAACAACGTGAGTTTCAGAAGATATACTCGTATAACCACCTGAAAGAAGCAATGGATATACAGTATTTCCTGTCCAAATCTTCATCTCACTGCAACAAATATGTCCTCTTCTTTGCCTTTATTTTTGCCCATCCTGCCCAAACCTACAAAAGAACTGCAAAAATATGTGAAATTGTTCGTCGCAATGCCTGGATCAAAAGCAAGTACCAATCCTTGTTTTGAAATGTTGATCCATTGGGGCTTTCCTTCTGCCATTTTCTTCACAGCAAATTTTAGGCGCAGAAAAACCTAAGCAGAGACTTCAATCATGGCTTCTTAGATACGCGTGAAGCAGCCATTGAAACTGAGGGCATTTGTCATCGTTAATTTAGGGGAAAGAGTATATACTGGGAAGCATTAAATGATCCCTAGGAATATGCCAGAATAATGCCGATAAGATACTGCAACTGATATACACATGATGAGAAGGAAGATTACTGTGATTGGAGGGAGTGGAGACGACGAATGTAATAATTGGTCCTTTTGTCATTTTATACTCGAAATACAAGGGGTGGCCATTCCAAAAAACAATTAAATATTCAACTAATAGTGTCGTTTTCAGATGGAAAGTCCAATAACACCTACCTTACTCTTACTGGCCAAACAATTTTATTTAAGTATATCAACAATTTTCTTCAAACTTTCAATAGTGACAAGGTAGACATTTTATGTTGACAAGGTTTTCATCCGTTTTACAATTAAGAAGTTATTTTCATAGTGACAAGGTAGAAATTTTATGTTGGCCAAACAATTTTATTTAAGTATATCAACAATTTTCTTCAAACTTTAAATAGTGACAAGGTAGATATTTTATGTTGACAAGGTTTTTACCCATTTTACAATTAAAAAGTTGCTTTCGATAGTGACAAGGTAGAAATTTTATGTTGATAAGGTTTTCACCAGTTTTACTTTAAAAAGTTGTTTTATCATAAGATTTTTAATGCTGAAAAGCAAGTTATGTTTTTTTAATATTTTAAGTTTTTTTATATCAATTAGTGTGTAAGATGGTATATTTTATATGTTGGTAAATCACATTTATTGAATTTTATCATTACTTATATCTAGAAGTCAATTCCTATCTCTTAATTTTGTGTTAGCTGTTTTGCTTCAAGTTCCTAACTTCAATGGAATTAATTCAATTTATTGTTGTGCCCTTAGATCTGAAAACTAAACTTAAATTTTATATTTCAAATTAGGTCCCGTTCCCTTTATTTTCACCAACTACTGTGAGCTAACCAAATTGTGAATTATTTTGAATTCCATACTAGGGTGATATATTTAATGACTAGCTCTATTTTAAATAAATCATCTAGGATTGATAGATAGGAACAAGTAAAATCTAGAGAGTAACAAGGAATAAAAAGAATCTTGTTACATCAACATTGTATCATCAACCTAAAAGCATACTTCACACATGCTCATTGTTATTAATCTTGGTTCATCATCATTGAATTGGTTCATCCAAGGGTTTGACTAAAGAGAAGATTATCCTCATAATTTAGCTGACTTCCAAAAGGTGTTTCTAAACACCATCTATTCTTTATTAGATCCAAAGTGCATACACAAAGGTGAATAAGTTTCAATTACCATAACTCTACCAAATCAAGTCAACAAGTTACAAGTTTAGTTCCACACATAAGTTTAGGTTTGTGTATATGGAGGTCACTTCCATATCTACAAAAGTGATCCAGGTAGTGAACAATGTAGTTTCTAAAGTGGCAATCACTTGATAGTTCTATTTTTTTTGCACAGTGGCTAGTGGGTTCCTAACATCTATACCATGTGATCTTCATAAAAAACACAACTACCCTTCAACTTATTATATTTAATTGCACTAATTAATTTAATATTTATTTTAGTTATCTAATATCATTTAATTTATTTAATTTGAACAATTAGTTTAGCATTTATTTCAACTATTTAATATCAACCCTAGTGCTCCTTTTTTAGGTTGATTGTTTATTTATTTTATTTATTTATTTAATGTAGATATCTTACATAAGTTGTTTTTCACCCTTACATTTCTATGAATCTAACATTCTTACATGACCTAGGATTTTCACCTTAGATTGTATCCTTCATACTAATTAATATTTTTAAATCCATTATTTTCTAATCACATCCTTTAATACAAGATAAACTTAGGGTTTGAAATCTATCATTGTTTATGTTTACTCTTCATATTTTGATTATAAAGGGTTTGTGCATACATCGTGTCATATCTTATTGATCCCAACTATCTTCCATTGTATTATCCATCATCATGTGTATTATCATGGGTCATTTCCTTTAGCTAACCCACATGCATTTTAATTATGATATGTTCCTATATTTTGTGGCTTCTAATTGTCTTATCCTCAATTAATGTCTTTTTCTACTATGGATGATGAAGTATTTTCTATGGAGGTGTTATTTTATCATGTATATGTTTTTCCTTCCTTTATAGAGTCGGTTAGTGTTTTTCCTTTTTTATTGACTCACCCCATTATCTATGAGCTTCATATCAATCATATCTCTTTGATGGTTCGTGATAGTCATGAACATGAGTTGTATCTAGTGAGGTTCTACCTTGTGTTATTGATACCCCTTGTGTGATGGATATTAACATGAGGTCACATTTTTCTTCCATATTCATGATGTTGTTACACTTTATTATTATATTCATCTTGCATGTCATGCTAGCCCTAAACATATACCCATAGATGTATGTTCTTTTGATTACAAACCTTGTGAAGAATATAAGGATACTTATCTATCTAAGAACTATATTTTTTCATACAAACGCACAATAATGTGTCCCACTTGTATGGTTGGGGAGAAAAAAAATAGCAAACATCTTCATTCAAATATTTTTTCTTCAAATACATGTTGATGTTCTTAGCAGCGTCAGTTGTATTCTTCCAACGATCTCCCTTTATGATGATAAATTAAATAATATCCAAAGCTATTTAATTTATAGATTCATCGATTTGATGAAGAGGCACGATCCATGTTTATTATATTTGAATTGTAATATCATATTTTGAAGGCTCGATCTCATGGAGTGGTGCGATCTTTAAAAGGCCGACATCATATACCTTATGAATGTGAATTCATTAAGAGACAATTAATAATTGTTATTAAGTGAGGCCAACCTCATTTATGAAGGGACGTGATTATTTAGAGTTATATCTCTTGGTTGGAGGCCGATATGAAGTATCAAGGGATGCGTCTCTCCCTTTCCACTTGTATATATACTCGATGTGTTTCATTGTTCATTATCCATTCATTCATTCTCATCATGGTTCATCATAAGTAGTCTTTCATTTTGTGTGAATTCTATAGAAGATCAATTCGAGTTTCTGTAGAAGGCTGAAGTTATTATCTACAAATTGTATCACATTGTTACAGTGGTTGCATCAATTTGTGGTGCTTTCTCTTGGCCTTAATATCGGCCTCTATTGTAAAGGAGACTCTCATTTGTGATTCAATATATAAGTGATATATTGTTGCTGGGTCTTTCTCCCTCAAGTGGAGGGTTTTCCTAGGGTATATGTTGTGTTATTGTGTCTGATTTTGAATTAAATTTTTGTGCATTAAATTTGATCATAAAACTAACAAAATGAAGGTACCTTCATTCAAAGATGATTACATAATCAACTTCAAAAAAAGGTAGACCTTCATTCAAAGGTCTTGCAAATTTTTAATTTTCAAAAAAAAATCATGAAAGATCTTCATTTGAAGGTCCTTCAATGGGCCTTTTCATCTTGGTCCTCAATTTTCCTCAAAAAAAATTGTTTCAAACTTTGGGTTGGACTAGCAAATGGAATCAGCATGATAGGATATTTTGAAAGATTGTAGCCCTTAGAGTAAGCTTTCCAAAAAGAACAATTTTGAAATATTTGATTTGATTATTATATTTATTTTCTATTTTGTAATGAACATAGATTTTCATTGAACATCAAGATCTTTGTTCCGCACATGTGGAAAAATTAAAAATAAAGATTTATTTTTTGAAAAATATATGCACACTAGTTATATCTTTATTTCAACAAAAAAAATGGATATATATAAAAAATATATAAGCATTATGGAATAAAAATGTGTCTAAACTATAATTAATCTCACATAAAAAATTAATGATAAATAAAATATACAACAAAAAGTTATAAAAATAAATTGTGCACTAGATATTGGTGTTACCAATCAATGTTTAAGAATTTATATTTTATCTTCTTTTTTTTAAAGTTGTATTATGGAATAAATTTCACTTTTTAAAAATACTATTAACTATAAAAATAAGTTATTAAATCTATTAGTTAAAAATAGATGGAACGAGTTCGAACTAATGATGAAAATTAGAGTAGAGCATAGTGCAAAAAGCATAACGGTAATAACAATAGATGACAAAAAGAACACTAACAAGAATGCACAATTACTTTATCCTCCATTGTAGACAAGAAAGCCACCATCCTAGCAAAAAATGCTTTAATTGGCATATTCATGGGCACAAAGCACACAAGACATGTGATCATAGACTAGATGAAGATAAATTTGAAGTATGACTTTGTAATTAATTTCCTTCTCAAAGGTTTTTTCATAGCCATTTTTCAATCCCATGAAGAAAGGGAAAATACTTTGAGGGAAGGACCTTGGAAGAATTATGATACTCATCGAGCTACTTATAGAGGTGGGTGTCAAAATTTCAATCCTAGAGACACCTCCCCTATAGAGGACCCAATATCATGGATATGATTGTAAAACCTACCACTAGAATATTGGTCGATGGAGTGTATGACAAAGACAAGGAGATTATATTAGAAAAATCATAGAAGTCGATCTATGGGATGAGGAAACCCTAATTTATGCATGGATAAAACTAATTGTGATCTAAGAAATCTTGAAAATAATCAATTTTTTTTTTTTATTGGAGAGATTTTAAACTCGATACCTCTTTTCTTTCTACCTCTAGTACTTTGACTTGAGAGATCGAAAAAGAAACACTACAAAAGTCATGCCCTTTTTGAGGCATCATGCCCTCACTCTCCTTTGGTGGTAAAGAAACAATAGATCCCTAAACATACTTGACATTTTTATTAAAACATTCATTAATGAAACTAAGAGTGGTTTCATAAAGCTTAATGGTAAGAGAAAAAAAATCTTTTAATAAGTCCTACGGGCCAAAGAATGAAAAATCGTGAAGTCTTATTTTTACTTCACACACATAGCATGAAGATTAGGGTTTCTTGTTGAATGAAGCTGGAAAAGTCCAAGATATGGATTCACCATGTTGTATAGAAAACCAGAGAGATAGGGCACATTGTGTTTGCTCTGAAGAAATCCCTTTTGTTGGTATTGAAGGCTCTCCATGTTGCTGATTCACAAGGAAATGAAGGCAAGTCACATAGATTCACAAGGATATAGGGGCACATTGAGAAGTCGATGCCAGGCATGCCTCTAAAATCGCCATGTATCGTTGAAGGTTTAGACCTTGTATAGTTTTCCAGTTATTTGAGGTCTGAAAGTTTCAAGGTCATATGAAGCCTTTAGTGTAGCTTAGGAGGATGTCACAGTTGTTTTCTTGTTACGTGTTTTATATAGCTATTGGAATATAAACATATGTGTCTCCATTGTTTCCACGAGAAGTTGTTGCCAGAATGGTTTAATTGTCCTTAGATTTTTCTTGTGACAGTCAAAGTAGTTTCATATTGATTTTTGCATAGAGTGAATACCCTGCCAAAACCCCTCATAAATCTCGTACACCTTGTCAAGAGGTCATCACCCTGAACAAAGAAATATGAAGAAAGAGATGAATTGTTTTTCCCTAAAGGAAGATAATAGTAAAGTTTATGAAGGGGAAGATATCACAGTTAGGAAGGGCAGATATGATGGCAGTATTGAAAGCATAGAGAAGAGAAAAAAGATTCACTCAAAGAAAATGTGATAGTGAACCCATGTATGAGCTCTTTCAATGAGACAGCAACAGAGTAAAGGATAAAAGGTTTCAAGACATTGTGAATCATAAAGGGAAAACCCTAGGCAGGTCTGAGACAAAAAGAACAAAAGTTTTGAGCGGTGAGAAGAGTATAAAAGAATGAATAGTAGGGTTTAGAAGGTGCAAGGACGGTCAACTTGACTATTAGAGAAATGGAAAAACATAGGACAATCATGACAAATGAGAGTCCATAGAGAACCTTCAAATCACAGTGTATGAAGATTATTCTTTTATTCAAACCATGGTAAGATCTTGATAAGAGTATAATATCTCCTTCAATATTATTCACTCATATTCTGAATTTGGTGAGCAGAGAATATTGCCAATACACTCCACAGGATAGGCATATTAAGGGTGTAGTGGACACATGAAGGAAAACTCCCATGACAGATGAAAGCAAAGGACTGTGAGCTTGGAATCCATAGGACAATCATCATGAGGAATCATGAAGTCCATACATGAATGAACAATCCAATATTTAAACAATCCTAAAGAAGAATAATATTCATAAACTCATGAAAGACATATCAAGTGCTAAGACAGTGTTTGATAGAAGTCAAACCATAGGGTTTTCATGCCTTGAGTATCCTAGACAGTCATATACCCTATGACAGTTTGTGAGACTCTTATGTAGGTATTATTATTTTGAGGAGAGTGAATGATGAGAAGGTTCTATAGAAGGTGGAGTCCTATGATAAAATAAGAAAGAGAACATAGTGATTTGATGGCAGAGGATGTTGGAGCTTGTATGGAAGTTATGAGGAAAGATATTAAGAATGCTATCAAACTTGCTCAGCAATAGAAGACTATTGACATTATGACATTTAAACTCCTAAAGGAAATCAAACCGGTGAACCTATAAGTGAATAAGACATTATGATAGTGTTGCCAAATAATCGAAATTCCATTCCACAATCTATAATGAGCAGGGAATTACGAAGTTTATGAAGATAGTCTTCAATTTTCAGTAGTACCAAGTGTTAAAAACTAGAGAATATTGAAAGGATAATAAGAGGTAGTATTCTAATGGAAGCCAGTAGTGAAGAGAGCTATCAAAGAAATTATGTAAACCCATGTCAAGCTTTAGGATGAAGTGTTCACAGCGATAACCAAATGAATTAATGTCAGTTCATAATGACAGTCATAATAGTGAATCTTTGCTAAATCACAAATGTCAATCCTCATGAAGAGGTATGGTAGTGCCAGTATACTTGAAAGATGTTGTATCAAATGTGATAAGGTAGTGACAGGGTACTTGTTGTATAATGATAAGTCATTAAGAAGCACAAAGATTATAGGTGAACAACAATTAATGACATTCTAAGATCATAGAAGGTAGTTAAGATGAACAGTAGTATGGTAATCTAGTAGAGGTAACCTATCATAAGATAATCATCATACAAAGTGACAGTGAAGTCAAATAGCGTGGAGATAACCTTGGGCAGATAGAGGGCAGTGAGCAGGTAACAGTGATACATGATTATGAAGAAACACCATAGCCATGCCAAATCATGATGAAGAAAGGTGACATACCTCATATTAGGAAAAAGGACAGTGCCTTCAGTTAATGCAAGATGGTAGCTTATATATATGACAGTCCCTTAGAAAATAGTCTTCAAAGGATAATATGACAAAGTCACAAGGACAATTCATAAGGTTTTCAAATCACAATGAATCCTTGTCAAATGGCAAGTGACAGTCCCCACAATGAAGTTGGCAGTGATAGAGGTGCATGACAGTGAAGGTAACTACAAATAGCAATGGATAAGAAAGAAAGAGAAATCATAGGCATCATGAAGATAGTACTCCATAATGACAGTGATAAGGTGTCTACAGTATCATGACATGACATCATAAAGAAGCACAGTGGTTATAAATGTATGATGGTATGAATAATAAATTAATAATCTATGATATAGCAACCATTTTTAAGCTAGAACAATAAAAATATAAGTCAATGATTGATATCCTCTAGGAGCATAGATAAGATAGTGTTATAAGGAGCTCACATAGTAATTGAGAAGGCATCAAGATAGGATCAGAGCATTGCAGAGGATAGGGATCATGAATTTAACCTCATATGACAGAGGTTTGTCATGGGATAAATAAATGGGAAAGAGTTATTATGCTAGGACAACCAACTTCACACAAAGGTACAGTCAAAGCAAATGATTTGAATGAGTAGAGGTATGTCAGAGTTAAAGATGCGTACTGACACTCAAGAGTGAGTTATAAGCAAGATATGGTACCGATAGTGTTCAATGAAGCAATTAAGAGACTTATCCCACACCATAAAGAAATTTTTTCTTTTTCAAAACTCCTGAGAACACGTGTCTTATTTGTTTTCAAGGCAGTTTTGAGGCAGTTGGAAGTTTGATGCCAGTTACAAAGGAAGTTGTGATAAGTTTGGGCCATTCGCAGGAATTTAGGAGCTTATCAAAAGGGGGTCTTCACGGAGATATTCAAAGCACAGTAAGGAACCTTCAATAAAGTAGCATCATGGAGCTTTTCTAGGAGCAAAAGCAGGAGGAAATTCAGCTAGGCGCCCAAGAAGGAGACTTTGACCCAGCAAACAAGGACACTTGTCATTTTACTCCTCAAAAGTATGTTCCTATATTTAGGATATTGTTGCAAAGAATAAAGGCAACGCCTAGGCTTATTCTAGATCAGTTCTGGCATATTTTTCAAGGCAATATTGTAACTTGGATGAGTTCTTTCTGTGAAATATTACACTGTAACACACAACCAGTCATCTTATGACTAAAAATCATTGTAATTTCACCTTTTCGTAGCATTTTCAAAGCAAATTTTTAGGTTATGTACAGTTGAAACTCCTATTTTCAATAAAAATTTAACTTGGCCTTCTCAAAATTTCAATGTGTTATGTGTTGTTGCAAATGATTTGATGTGATTTTTTGTGATTATTTCATTACTATCATTTTACTTTTTATGATTTGTATATTTTTCTAATTTTTTTAAAAGTAAAAAAGTAAATTCTAATCTGTAAGTCATAAATAAAATTTTACTTCAATTTTTGCTTTCTATCATTTACAAATTTTCTATAAATAAATAAAATAAATTTTATTTTCTATGATTTGTATATTTTAAAAAAAAAAAAATTAAGGTAAAAAAGTAAATTCTAATTATCAAGTCATAAATAAAATTTTACTTCTATTTTATTATGAAATTATTATTTCTTAGAAAAAAGTTTGTATATATTTTATTTTTCAATTGTTTTTTAAAGACATATTTTTTTTAATTAAGAAGATTAAATTATTAATTATTAATTATAAATAAATAAGATTTATCAATTAATATGTATTAATTTTGTGATATATTTTTTTTATTAAGAAGATTAAATTATTAATTATTAATTATAAATAAAAAATATTTATCAATTAATATGTATTAATTTTGTGATATTTTTTTTTATAAAATTAGTGTATAGTAAAAAAATTCATATTTATAATATTTTTTAAATTTTAAATTTTATTTTTGAATAATTGTTTAGAATGCCTCACCCAAGATTAAATTTTGAAAATGAAGAACAACAAAGAGAACATCGAAGGGAATATGCTTGAAAGTACATGAGACAATGACGTGAACAAATGAATAATGCACAAAGAGAAGAAGCAAGAAATCATTGAAACCAAAATGACAGAGAAAGACATATTAAACGTAGGGTAGATATGACAGTTGAAGAGATTGAAGCAGAAATGAGACAACATGCAGATGATATGAGAATACATCATGTACAAACATCTCAAGAGGAGCAATATATATTAAGAAGAAGATTACAAACAAATGAGCATTTACACCAATTTAATAAGATAGAAAGACAACAAATACAAGTACACAATTGTGAATTAGTTGAAAGGAATTATCAATCTCATGAGAATATAGAGGGTAAATCTGAAGGAATGAACTCAATTACAATAGATCGTGTGTTACAAACACCAGATAATAGAGACCCAACCACAAGAGATAAAACATATGAACCTGCAAGAAATGATGATCGAGTGAATACACGCCTAATTGTATCATTCCTCAGTTATGGAGAGCAAATGTAGATTGGCAGTTGGTTCTTTCAAGACACGTTGTAATCAATTATATTGCAAAGTATGCATCAAAAGTTGAAAAGAGTTCAGAAACGTATCATCAAATGTTAATGCGACTTGCAAATATTGAAAACCTAGATGAAGCAGCATCAAGAGCATATAGAAGACTTCTAACAAAAACCCTCATTGAAAGAGACATTGGAGCACAAGAAACATGCCATATGTTGTTGGAGTTGCCATTGGTAGAAAGTAGTAGAGTATTTGTCACATTAAATGTTTCAAGAGAGGTGTTCAATCCAGTGACAAAAATTGAAGAAGATGATGATGAAAGTCACCTAAACTATTTCATTGAAGGATATTTGGATAGACCATATGCAATGGAATGTGTTACACTTATAGATGCAGCTAGATCTTGGACTTATAATCCCAAGTAGAGATGAGATAACAAATGGAAAGCAAGGACTATCCCATCTATTGTGAGAGTGTTTCCAAGATTTACCGCCATACCTACACGTCGATCAGAAAAATGGGTTGACTTTTGTTGGTCAAAATTATTGTTGTAAAAACCATTTCATAATATACAAAGAGATATCAAACTTGATGAGGCTTTTGTATCAAATTGGGAGTCACTAAATTATAATCCATGGCATTTGGAATGAATGAATATTAGAGATGAGACTAAAAATTATAATGATTATGAAGATGAGGATGCTATACCTAATGATCATAATACAATTGAACATGAGTGGGAGATCATCTCAAGACTACACCGTGGACAAATTATGGATGCAACAAAGATAGATATGTTGGGTAGAAGAGATGTTGATAGACAAACTCTATGGAGTACTAAATATCAAAGAGAAGATTACACAAGGAAAGCAATACGGTTTATCAACACCATGAAAGATAATGGATTACTGTTACTAGATGATATGATGTCAAGCATTTCATATGGAACCTTAGGTACTAAGCAAAACAAAGCACTTGATATTATTATGTCACATTACTATCAAGCTAAAAATGTCATGCCATTGTGCATGATAATCCAAGTAACAGCTAGAAGGTAAATCTTATATAATTCATGAAATTCGTCAAGCTCTTCAAGATGCATCAACACCACAAATTTCTCCCCTATTATTACTAGCACCAATTGGAGTTGCAGCTTTTAACATTGGTGCATCGACAATTCATTCAACACTAAGAATTCCACTTAAAAATTTTGTTGAATTAGAAGGAACAAGGCTTGTAATTTTCCAAGAAGAACTACGACATATAAAATACATATTGATTGATGAAATGGGTTTTATTGGACAAAAATTTCTTACAAATATTGATTCAAGACTATGCCAAGCTTTCCCAAAAAAATCAAACATGAGTTTTGGAGTAAGATCAATGATTTTGGTAGGAGATATGGGACAACTACCTCTTGTTAGTGACAAACCTCCTTATGGTAGTAATGTACATGCAAAATTGCTATGGGAAGAATTTAAGATAGTTGTTACTTTGGATAAGGTAATCAGACAAGAAGGTGAAGGTGAGGATCAGCAAAGGTTTCGCCAACTACTCACAAATATTAGAGATGCACATCCAAAAATCGATGACTGGAAATTATTGATGACAAGGATAGATGTTTCATTACATCAAAAAATTTGGGAAGAGTTTGATAACAGTATGCATCTATTTGCAACAAATGATAATGTATATCACCATAACAGGAAAAAATTGCATTCATTAAGAAGACAAGTAGCTCATAGCATTGCAACTAAAGAATGTAGTACTAATCCAGAAGGAGGTCAAAATGATGAATTGGATGTTGAATTATTAATTGTGAAGGATACAAGAGTCATGTTAACCTCTAATCTATGGATAGAAGCAGGCCTTGTAAATGGAGCCTTGGGATACATTTGAAATATCATATACAAACCTGGAAGTGCCCCACCAGATCCACCAACATATGTTATGGTTCAATTTGATAATTACTCGGGAATTCCATTTGAAGATGTGTCTCCAAATATAGTTCCAATTGCGCCAATACAAAGGGGGTGCACACGTCAATTTCCATTACGATTAGCTTGGGCACTAATAATCCACAAATTACAAGGATTGGCTCTTTCAAAGGCAACAATTGATACAGGACCGAAGGAAAGAACATGATTAATATTTGTTGCTATTTCAAGTGTTAAATCCTTGGATTGACTTAGAATCTCACCACCATTTTCATATAATCGCTATGACAAAAAGAAAATAGGGAAGCAACTCACCAAAAGGAGAGTTGAGGAAGAAAGACTCAAATCTTTGGAAGCACAATAAGTTTATGTAATGTATACATTATTGGATATCATTCTTCTATTAAACTCTATTGATATAGCATGAAGATTTTTTTTTGACTTAATGTGAAATTTCTCATTCAATATTCGCAAAGAATAAAAATACTTTTTTCAAACACATTATTTTACATACGACACTATGGATGCTACTAGCTTAGATATCTTAAATACATCTATCTAAAATATGTTGAGAGATATCGGTCTCGAGGCGCCTATCTATTCTCAAAAATAATTAAACTATAGGTGCCTCGAGACCGATATCTCTTGGCGTATTTTAGATAGATGTATTTAAGATATCTAAGCTAGTATAGAAACAAAAAAAACTCATACAAGTTATAGATTGTGTTATTACTTTCAACAATTTGCAGTTGTAAAAACACCTAGTTTTCCTTTAGCAAAACTAATATATTTAACCTTGTTATAAAATACTAATGTGTGAGCTTATTAAAATTGAGTTGTGTGCAAAGAAAAATATTTTATTGAGAGAAATTGAGTTAAAAATAGTAGGTACATGTATTATACAATTTGGTGCATCACCTCCATAGGACAATGGTTTCATTCTACATCTTTTTCACCCCTTTTCTTTTGTAAAAGCAATAGCTAAGTCATTTTAGGTGAGGTATCAAGGGAATCAACCCTCTCTAGAGGTTCATCTTTGCTATAAATCACCCACATCTTGAAGATGATCCCATATTTCATGAGGTAGCTAAGTTCTACATTTAGGGTGCGTACTTTAGTGACAACAATGCTAAGATGGACACAACCAACATATAATCAGGAAACTCCTCAAATATCAATAATTTGTATCCACCTATGCTGATGGTCATCATCCCATATGTTGAGAAAGGATGAACAAGCAGGAAAAATAGAAGGACTCTGAACTGGAGAAAGATGACACAGTCTAGATGAGATGAAAATTGTAAATCCTAGAAGAATAAGCCAATCCACATATAAACTTCTTAACATTGGCATCAATCTAGCGAGCCCCAAAAGTGAACAAAAAATAAACAAACAAAAAAGAGAACAAGTGCTTGATAGGGACCAAACATCCATCACAAACATATGATCTACTGAGATCTAAATGAGGAGTCCCCTCCCTTGGGGATCCATGTGAAAATTATAACATAAAATGTTAGGGGCTTAAATTCCCCTAATAGGTGGAATACAAACAAACACCAAGTGGATAACTCATTGGTTGACTTAGCTCTTTTACAAGAAATAAAACTAAACATTGAGGATACAATTTTTTATCATAAAATATAAACCCTGGTCTGGATGGTTTATCGAGGCCAATTTTGCCTCCAAAGGGTTGGGAATCCTATGGAAACCTGGAAGATTAATAATAAACCCTTTGATCAATTTCTCCAGGTGGAAAGTAGCAAAGGTATGCATCTTAAACTTTGATTTAAACTTTATTATTTTCAATGTTTACGATCCTACTAAAACAAAAGAAAAGAAGATTGTGTTGAATGGAATTAAAATGGAATTGTCGACTCTAGAGAAATAAAAATTCATTATCGATGAGGATTTTAACGCCATATTAGGCCAAAAAAAATAAGGAGGCTTGGAAAGAATTTCCTAGACATAGAAAGATTTCATTGTCTTCATTCACGACATCAACTTCTCTAATGTTTTCCAATGTAATGGTAACTACACATGAAATAATAGAAGATCTGATTTCATGAACATCATTGAGATATTGGACCATTTCCTAATCTCTAAAAATTGGTTTAAGTCCACAATTCTTATAGAATCTCACATCCTACCCATGTCTTTGGCTCTGATTGTTTCCCTATTTCTATACTTTTGTTTGAAGATCATCCTCCCCCAAGACATTAGCTTGAACGAATGTGGCTCCATTGTCCAGAGCTAAAATCTAATCAAATCGTGGTGGTATGAGGCACACAACATCAATTGCTCCAAGTTTTTTTATCTTTTTTTATATTAAGTATAGAGTAAACAAAAGATTCAAATCAAAAGAGCATCAGATCCAACTATAGATCAATCACCATCCCCCCTTTACAATTGCAAAAAGTGAATCCCCCAGTTACAAAAAGACCCAACCCAGATAATAACAATATATTAGCCCCACCTATACAATCCCTTACAAAATAAAAAAATGGATCATCATCAGAGTATCGAACTTCCAAGATAGACCTGCAATAGAGTGTCAATAATACAACAAAGTATAGTGTCAGACCATATACAAACTAGCATTATACAACACTTATGATTATTGCAAAAATAGAAAGGATATGAAGGTGCCAAAAGTAGATAATCATTGATTCCTTGGAGCATTATTTCCCTTATTCAACGCCAACAGGGCTTTAGCAGCATTTTGTTCATTAGTGGACAGTTGTACAACCTAATACCTGTTATCATCTCTCCTAATCTGACCACTTGCTATATCTTGCCTGAAACAATTAAGGGCTCTCATAAAAACACCAACCCCTAGATGGCCCTCCGGCCACATGTGTCCATAATGGGCCTCCATAATATCAATAGTAACTTGTCCATTTTCAAGGTAGTGCCAAAATTTATCCTTGGAAAGCTCCACGGTGATATAAACCTGCATGACAACATTGTGGAAGATGAGTCTTTTGTAAGACTCAGTAAGCACCCTCCTTTTCTCTTGAAATTTGTCCTCATTTCTAGCCTTCCAAATGGACCAAAGAATAATGGAAGAAAAACATAACTAGAATAATGCAGCGGTCTTGCCCATTTTTTAACTTTGAAAAAGAATCTTTTCAGGGAGAGGTTGTCTATTAGTGTCCCAAATATCTTGATTATCACAGAACATTTCCCGAATTTCTTTAGCAAAAATGCAATCAAAGAAAATGTGCTTAATTATTTTAGGAGCTCTATAGAGGTTGCAAATATCAATATCATTAGAATTAGTTTTGTATGGCAGCCTTTGCAAGATAAGTAACCATCTAAAACAAGCTCTTTTCGCTTCCAGCTGTTTGGACTAGTTAAACTAAAAAATTAATTGCTAATAGTTTTTATTCCAATTAACTTTCCATGTCTGATTTAGATGATTTGTCAAGTCAATATGTTCTGTGAGCATAGAATACATATCTTTAACCTTTGTTTTATGTATATTATTACCATTTTTCCACTGAAAGTCCATGTATTGAGTTTTATCATCTTTATATATGACAGGAAATTGCAATTTGTTATAGGCTTCCCTGAGAACTGAATAAGTCCTCCAATTAGTAGGAGGGATATTATATTATGAGCACAAATTATTCCAATTTTTGAGTCTATCTTCTTTCTAAATATGTTTAAAACACTGGATACCTTTGCAGGCCCAGCTCTTAGCAGAGCATCCCTAAATTAAGGCCAAGGGTTTCCCCTTATGTTTAAGATTCCACCAAATATATATATTGATCTGAATGGTCCCATTTCCCCTTGAGATAAAGTGACAGTTTGTGAGTCGAGCCTTCATTATTTCCCATTCCTTCCAAATAGTCTTAAAGACAATAGAACCAGCAGGTAAGATGGGCACCTTCCTACTAAGGATATCAATGAAAGGTAAGGAATTCTAGTCTTTAGCATGTTTAGGAGTAGCAATATTGATATTATGTCTAACCAACACCTTCCAGGGCTCCTCACCTTTGAGGGCACCAAGAACCCATTTTGCAGCCAATGCAATGCCCTGTAATCTAAGATCTTTTAAACCCAGACCTCCATTAGCTTTCTCCGGAGTACACCATTCCCACTTCACCGAGTGTTGTTTCCTTTTACCTTTATCATCAGACCAAAGAAAAGCACTTATCTTTTTTTGAATTTCATTAATCTAATAAGAATTAGAGAACCATACTGAAGCAAAATAAATACTATAGGAAGACAATATCTTTTGATAGATTTGAATTCTCCCTGCCAGTGATAAAAAAATATCTATTCCACTTGGAAATCTTCCTTTCAATCCTATCTCTAACCCAATGCCACATTTCCTTAATATTAGGATCTACAGCAAATGGAATGCCAAGATATCTCACAAACTTGTGTGGGCCCCCCCATTGGAGACCATACTTACTGATCCAATTAGGAGCTACCTTTGTCCAACCCAAGAGATGAGATTTAGAGGGAGAAATTTTGGCTTCTGAGGCAAGACAAAAAACATCCAACTTACCCAACAAGTTTGATTAGTTGGCCTCTTCCAAGCACAAAAGAATTGATGTATCATCTGAAAATTGGAGGTTAAGGAGATCATTTTCATCAGGCAGTCTAAGACCTCTGATTCTTGGAATAGATGAGTTTTCCCTTAGCACATAATGCAAGGCATCTGAATCAATTACAAAGAGAGTCAGGGCAAGAGGACACCCTTGCCTTATAGACCTTTCAAGTATAATTTCATGAGATGGGACTCCATTAACCTCAACTTGGGCAATGGCATCACAAAAAAGAGTTATGACCATATGACAAAAAGAATCAGGAAATCCAAAGGATTTTAACATTAGTAGAACAAAACCCCACTCAATTATGTCATATGCTTTTTCAAAATCCAACAAAAGCATTGCAACATTTTGTCCAGTAAGTTTTTCCCAATTCAAGGCCTCCCAACTAGTGATTAGATTTTCAAGAATGTATTTCCCTTTTATAAATTCAGTCTGGGTAGAGTTAATAATTGAAGGGAGAACTAGAGCCACTATGTCTGCCAAAATCTTAGCAAGAATTTTGTATGAGACACTAAGTAATGTTATAGGTCTCCAATTTTTAACCAGGGTTTTGTCTCCTTCCTTAGGGCTCAACTTGATCAACCCCTTGTTGATTTGGCTGCCAAGAGTTCCCTTCTCAAAAGCTTCCTTGTATACAAGAAGATCATCACTAATCCAGTCTAGAAAGGATTTATAGAGCTCTGTAGGGAGGCCATCGGCTCTGGAGATTTATCATTTTTAAGGGAGAGGATAACCCTTTTGATTTCTTGCATAGTGACATCCTTCCCAAGTTCATCAACCATCTCTGAATTTACCTTTTTAGGTATAACCTTTTCAATATGATGTCTTTCCTGGAGATTGGCATTAGTCTCACCATTAGAGGAGAAGAGACTTTTATAAAAAAAGGAAAAATTGAGTCCTTATTTCCTCTGGATTGTGTATAGTTGCATCATTGACAGTAAGGCAATCAATTTTCTCTCTGGCATGTTTCTCTTTTATATATCTAAAAAATAATTTAGTGACTTTATCTTCATTTTCAAGCCAATTCATTTTTGCTCTGACCCTTAGGCCTCTAACTGTGGTATTTTGAAATTTCCTAAGGGAGCTCTTGGCCAAAATCACCCTGTTTGTGAGATCTTCATCGCTAGGGTTCAATTACAGTTCAACCTCAACTTGTAGGAGTTTGTCTTGAAGGAGGGACTCCTCCTTTTGACAGTCCTTGGCTTTCTTTTTCCCAATGGTCTAGAACAATGCTTGCCAACCTTCAGTATTCAAGTTCCATCTATCCCTATGAGAGATATTTTTGTACAACCATTTGTTAATTTATCTTAAACACAAAATGGAATTTTTACAATCAATGTCTTTGAGGAGAGCAGCATTAAGATAGAACCCACCATTACCTTTGGCAGCCTTAGGGGCACCCTATTTAAGACAAAATTTAGTTCTTATCGGGTGATGATTAGAGAGGGAAAAAGGAGAAACTTAAACCCTGCATCCAAGATTCACTAAAGAAGCCGAAAAAAAGGAACTATTGAAATAGAACCTATCAAGTCTGCAATAAATTCTTTGGCCACCCTGCTGGGAATTACACCATGTAAACCAGATGAACTTAGATTCCTTTTTTTGACCTTCAATGGGGTCTTCTAACTTGAGTTTGGATCTCATCCTTTGCCAATAAAACATTTCATTCCCCTTCCAATCAAAGCCAAAACCTCCCCATTTGTCTTCTTCTCTCTCAGCAAAGTTGAAATCACCACCAACAATCCACGGGATGTCTTGCAAAGTACCCATCCAATTCCAAAGTCGGATCCTTTCATTGTAATCATTAGGAGCATAAACAACACAAACACCAAAGCAAATGTCTTATTTCTTGATTATTAGCCAAACTGCCCTATTGCAAGGAGAGACCCCAAAGCCATCAACAAATTAGGCCCACTTGTTAGACAACAATATCACCACACCCCCTTTCCGCCTCTCATGTTTTGTTACAAATTGAGATGCCTCTTTCCAAATGACTCGTAGACTAGTATCTAAGGTAAAGCTAGTGGCCTTAACCTCCTGCAACAGTACAAAGTCAATATCTTTTTTCTGCATTAGAAACCTCCTTATAATATGTTTTTTGTCAGGGGACTCCAAGCCCCTAACATTCCAGGAAATGCAGTTTAACTCCATCATGATTGTTTACTTGGGTTAGATCCTTTATCACATTTTAAATTTTCAAGACATTTAGGTAATCTATGTTCAGATTCCATCCTCTTAGCATTGGGGGAGAGAATTCCACTCAATTTTTTCCTCTTATCCTTTTGGTGCTGATTTAGGTCTTTATCTTGGAAGGGTTTACCAATCTCCAGTCCCTTCTTCTTTCTATATCTTTGAGTTTTTTTAACAACAACCTCCATGTGATTATCATCACCTTCAAAGGTATCCTTAGTAGAGAGTAAGCCATGCTCATCTATGGATTCCATTCCTGATGGTGAAGCAAACCCATCTGAACTAGCCACTCCACTCAAGGGGTTAATAAGATCCATTCTCGATTTAGGAATTAAAATTTCATCAACCTTTTGATTTCCAAGAACAAAAGAAATAGTGCTAAAAGAATTGGACTTATCCAAACTGCCTTCAACTCGATCCAGACTGATATTTCCTAGATCAGAGTTAAGGTACACAATGGGCATATCATCTTGTGTCATTTTTTCATCTTCTAGGGATTGAAGGGGCAATTCATCTCTAGGTTTGATGGCACCAAACTCTATCTGAGACTCCGTCAATTTATTTTCCTTAAATTATTTGGAGTTAAATGTGTAAATTTCCTTACTCAGATTGGGATTAATATCTTGAATTCCTTTTGGTTGTCTTATCTTCATAAGTGCCAACTGCTGAGCATTTAACTTTGGAGTATTTTGCATCTAATCAGAAATATTTATGTGGTCTATGCCAAGATTTTATGTTCCACCCTTACGGGTGTCTTCCTATTCTTTTCTTATGTTGTTATCTAAATCATTTAAGAGAGGAAAATCTTTCTTCCACTCTTGAGATATTATTATTAACCTTGTTTGTCTCAGTATTCTCCATTTTTGGAGAATTACTTTTCTTATTAGTGTTGCTTTTAGAATTAGCAGGGGCATATTTCTTGTCAATCTCCTGCGGGGTAGGGTAACAACCCTCCGTAGCCACCCCATTATTTCTCTCTCTATCATTCTACCCTTCAAAACTAGAGGGTTGTATTTTATCTCGACTGCCTCCACCCAAGGTGGCTTTATTATTAGTTATGTTTTTTATTATAGGGCAGTTCCTTTAGATATGGCCCTCGCGTCTGCAAAGATAACAAGCATTCAACCCACCCAACAATTCAATTTCACATTTAATGTTCCCAAATTTTAATTTCATCTCTAACACCTCTGGTAAATCCAAACTCAGTAATAATGACACCAAAACCCGAGCATCAAAATGAGGAAGCAAGGATTTGGTATCATCAACCTTCAGAATAGTCCCATAGGGCTCAAGCATAAACGAGGCAAATTTCCAAAGGTGGGGTGGAACCCACTTTATAATTACCCATCAAGGGCTCGAGAGGGCCAACACTTCATCTTCCATAGCCTTTGGATTCCATGCCAGAGCATGAAAGACCACATTACCAACATTCCAAAATTGTTTAGAGATTACTTCCATATGAGATTTTTGATTATTGAAAAAAACAACAAATAATCCCTTTTGAATCATTCGACAGTAATAAAATTGCAGACCTAATTTTCTTTCCCAAACATTATTGAACCATTCCTCCATATATTTTCTGGTTGGAACCCTACTAGGGTCGATAGCCACAAAGAAAATTGTTGTTTTAATCAATCTAGCATCTTCCATTTCAATAGCCTCATCTAGGGTTTTATTAGGAACAAGAACAACTTTCCATGGAAAAGTCAAGGTGTGCTTACCTTGTTCCTGCTCCACATTATTCTGCACGCCAACAACCTCTCCAATGTTGAACTTGGCCTCTTGTGGAAGTTGTTCCTTTCTCCCGCAACCACGTCCCGAAAAGATTTGGAAATTTCTAATTTCTCATTAGAATTGGAGGGGATATTATAATCTTCATATGGGGGCTCTGTATCCCCTTGCATCATCAAGTAAAAATCCTTCAGATCACATGCATGCGAACGGGCTGAGTCACCACCGTTGGCACGAGGCCGAGGTGACTCCACACAAAACCCAAATACGATCGACAAAAATAGGGCGCCATGACCAACTACTGTTGTACACCCAAGAATGATGAGAGATCATGGAGGAAGGCCGAGCCTCCTCCATGGAAGGTGGAAGGACACACTATCAGAACCATGCACGAGAGAACCCTAGTTGCAGACCGCCAAATGTCTAGCCTAAATCCCTTCAATTTTTTTATTTTTTCTCCCCAAGTTTTTTATCTTCCATAAAAACTCCAAAATATAAAAGGAAGACTCAAGGTATGGAATAAAGAATCATTCCAAATATATTTTCAAATAAAAATAATGAATTGAGGAAAAAATAAGGGTTTTGAATGATAAAGTGATAGTTGTAGGAGTTGAAAATTAGCTCAAACCCCAAAATCACCTACAAGAAAAAAGATAACCTCCACAAGAGAGTATTGAAAGATAATAGCTTTCTTGATATAATATTATCACAAATGTAAAAGAGCCTTGCTTAAATAGACAAGGTGAGAGATAGGATTAGAGATCATGTCATGTGTCTTAATCCTATAATATGAGACAACTAACTCAACAATATTAAATGACCTAGGACTCAAGAATTAAATTCCATAAGATAAGATAAGATAAGATCTAAATGACATCTAATACTTCTATAAAGATTCTTAGGACCTAAGTAAAATTAACATGTGAATAGGACCTACTAGTTGAAATATCTTGACTTAATTTTTGATGTAATTTTTTTCGATTTCACCAAACTATGTGTGTAGCCATTTCATCAAATAGTTACTAGGCTTACTGTACTGAACTCATTTCCATTTGTTTCCATAAAATAATGGAATTTATGGCAATTTGTTTGTTTCATATGGTTTTTAGGAATTTAAATACATGAATATAAACAATACCAAAAATATTCATAATGACAAACATATTACTCCAAATAAGATTTTATCATTTTCATTAACCACATAGATATAAATCAATACACAATTATAACCCTGACCTAAATGTATAATGACACTTTATATAATCTCCAAGAAACGTTGCTACAACCACCTCCACATAAGCTTAATAGTTATACGACTTAATCTTCATTAGTAGCGTTGCATATAAATTTTAGTTGCTCAAATATGGGCCATTTTCCTATAGTTGCACATCTCCCATAATGGTGGTGGCTACTAATGGAAGGTTCATTATAGTCCAAAATGCCCTCTTTTCACATCCTTTACCATGCCATGTGAGTTGGGTGCTAGTTTGTTAGGCATGCTAATGTTTGAAATGGTACACAGCTCTTAAAAGGGATTCACAATTATGAAATAATGGTGGTTATTAGAGTTTTGAAACTCACAACTCTTTTTTACTTGCCCCATGATTTCCAAAACTTACACGACATTCATAACAATGCTACCTCCATTTCATATATAAATTGATTCCTTTCAAAGGAAGTTTGTGATATGGTTATGAGCCACAACTCTAGGAATAATAATAGCTCCACCAAAATAATATTACTGATAAAACTAGATAGGATTGAATGATCTATATAACTGATTTGTAATATAAATATCACTTGAAACCTTCTTTTGCAAATAGCCCAATATTTGATAACAAATTTTTTCTCTAGAAGAGACTTCCCAAATTTCATAAATCGTCTTATCACTTCACTAAGAGAAATTTGTATAATCTTTCTAACCACCGACTAGGGCAGATTAGTCACACTACCAAAACCAATCACCCTTAAGTTTATGTCCTAGGGTTTTGAACTCCGAAAATATCTTCAAAATTACCAAGTAGAATAATATTCAAGCTTAACCAAATGAGCTTCACTTTTCACTTTTGTATCTATCTCCACCCTAACTTTTCATATTGTCATTTATTTTTCATTTAAAGTAAATCTTTGGGTATAAAGTGACTTAATTAACTTTTACTCAATAATGCACCAAAGTCACTTTAATAACTTTATTAATTTAATTAAATAGCATTATCCTTATAATATACTTGGATGAATAATATTAATTAATTAAATTAAAACATTACATTTAACTTCATAATTAGCCCACGGGAATAATTAAGCTAATTAACCTTATCCTAGCTCATACCTCAGAAGGGGATATTACGGTCCTCCCTTCCCGAAATTGCTTTCCCACAAGCAATTCTAATTTAGGATGCTACAAGATCTGCTCTCCCTCCCAGGTGGCATCCTCTACTAGTAAGTCCCTCCATTTGACCAAGTATTCTTTGACCACTCTACTCCTCAATCTCCTCTCTTTGTTATCAACAATCTCCTCGAGAACCAAGATCAATTTTCCCTCCTCATCCAAGGGTGGAAGCTCTGGTGAAGAAGTAAGAGGGTGCCCAAGTGCCTTCTTGAGGCATGAAATGTGAAATACATTATGAATCCTACTACTCTTGAGCAATTCTAACTCATAAGCTACTTCTCCCACTTTGTGGACAACTTTGTAAGGGCCATAGAAGCAGGGCTTAAGCTTCTTTGCACCACTTTTCTTTAAAGATGACTATTTGTAAGGCTAATGGTGTAAGAAAACCAAGTCTCCAACCTCAATACTCCTCTCTACTCAGTATCGATCTACATAAATATTTTGTTGGTTTTAGGCACTCAAGAGATTATCCTTAAGTGACTTAAGGATATCTGACTCTCCTAGATCCAATCCTTAGCTCTAGGGGCCCTGCTCTCACCGAATGGTAGATCCAAAAATGAAGGAGTGTCATAACCATATAGATTTTGGAAGGAAATCAGTCCAATAGACATATGGTAAGTGGTATTGTAATAGTGTTCTCCCAAGTTCAACCACCTAAACCATGCTCTCTACTACCCTAACACATAGTTACGTAGATAACCCTCAATCCATTTGTTCATGATCTCAGTCTGACCATTTGTCTAAGGGTTGTAACTTGTGCTAGGAATCAACTTTGTGGCAGCTAACCTGAATATATCTTTCTAAAAATCACTTAGAAACCTACTATCCATGTCACTAACAATATTCATTGGCAACCCATGAAGCCTAATCACCTCTCTGAAGAATAATTCTACTATATGTGGTACCTTGTACTCCATGGTGATGGAAAAGAACTAAAAAAATTTGGTTAGTCGATCCACAACTACATAAATGCAATCTCTTTCCTGCACCTTCGGTAGATCGGTGATAAAATCCATAGATTTCACTTTCCCATTTTTGCTCCAAGACGGGTAATGGTTGCAATAGAACTGTAGGGAAAGTGTGATCTGACTTGTTCTATTGACAAGTTATGCATTCCCTCACATGCCGCAAAACATCCTCCTTGAGGCCCTTCCATGAGAACCTCTCCCTGATCTTCCTATAAGTCTTGAAATATTTGAGATGTCCTACCAATGGGGTATTATAAATGGCTCTCAAGATATTATTCTTTAGCTTAGACTCAAGATTCTACCCTTGTAGTAGATGATATCATACCACTACTATGTATTTTTCATTCGATGTCTTCTCATCTAGGATCTTGTAAGCCATGGTGTTCTTGGAATATTCCACTAAAAAGTGGGCCTTCTAGTCAACTAAGATCTCCATTAGAGAGCATATAGTGGATCTCCTAGAAAGAGCATTGACAACTAGATTCTTCTTACCTTTGACATACTTTGTCAAAATCATAGGTCTACACCTTGCTAACCCATTTCTACTGCCTCTCATTAGGGTTCTTTTGCTCCAGGAAATATCTCAAATTATTATAGTCTATCTTTACTACAAATCTACCACCTACCATATACTATCAAAAAATTTCCAAGGCATGCATTATGGTGAGCATCTCTTTGTCGTAGATGGAGTAAAGTCTCTCATTTCCCCTAAGCTTCCTACTCTCAAATGCTATGGCGTGCTTATTCTACATCAAAACTTCTCGAATGCCTTCTCCTAAGGCATCACACTCAAGGACAAAGGGCTGCGTGAAATCGGGCAAGGCCAAAACCGGACAAGAACTCATCACTTCCTTCAACCTTTCAAGCACCCATTGAACCTCTTCTGACCAAATGAATGCTCCCTTCTTGATGAGGTTGATTAAGGGTTCTCCCAACTATGAGAAACCCTTTATAAACCTCATGTAATAGTTTCATAACCCGAAGAACCTTCGCAGCTCTGTAAGTGACCTCAATGGTGGCCAATCAATGATCACCTAAATTTTCTCATGGTGCACCTAAACCCCCTTTTCACTGATCGTATACCCCAAGAAAAGGATCTCTATCAATTTAAACTCACAATTATATGCCTTTGTATACAATGATTGAGCCTTTGTTATCCCTAACACCTCATCTAAGTGCCTCAAGTGTTCTTCCCATGTTTAGTTGTATATGAGAATGCCATCAAAGAATACCAAAAGAAATTTCCTCAATTGCTTATTGAATATGTGATTCCTTCAGGATTAGAAGGTAATTGGTGCATTAATTAGCCCAAAGGGCGTAACTAAGAACTCATAGTGCCTTGTAATGACACCAAAAAGTAGTCTTATGAATGTCCTCTCTCACCTGTATTTGATGATACCTCAAATAAATATTAATCTTCAAAAAGTAGAATGCCCCATGTAACTCATCCAATATCTCATCAATTTGAGGAATGGGATATCTATTCTTTATTGTTTTCTTGTTGAGTGCATGATAATCAATGGACATCCTCATAGTTTCGTCTTTCTTTACCAAAATGACCAAAGAAGTGAAAGGACTGGAACCAGGCCTAATGTGACCCATCTCCAACAACTCCTTAATGGTTGTAGTGTAGAAAAATGTACTCCTTTACATTTTAACACTATGTTCGGGTCCCTTAATAAATTGGACTTAATTAAGCATCTAATTGGCCCAATTATGCATCTACAAGCCTAATTAATTACAATTTTCGAAAGGGGAATCATGATTTAATTAATGAAATTATCATTTTTAACACCCCGAAAGAAATAGGCTCCTAAACCCCTTTATTATATATCCCAAGGCCGATTTTAAATATTTTTCGATATTACAACATGCATTGAATAAATGCATTTAATTAATTTAATGCCTTGAAATTCATAAATCCTACACTTTTAAGATCCAAATTCAAATTTTAAACATTTTTTTGGTGGCATTTTAAAGTCCTGGATTCAAGTTTTAAATGTTGGCTTTCGAGATTTAATAATTAGGAAATTAGAAAGGAAGCCTATAAAGCCTAGTTTTTCACCATTTTACACTATGTTGAGAAAAAGATTAAGGAGATATTCACAAGATTTGCATTCAAGGTCAAACAAAATATTCAAGCAAGCGAAGTTGAACACTTGGAGCAACATTTCAATTGTTTTTCAAGGTCTTCAAGCTCATTTTGTGAAGATTGTTCATGATTGAAGATTGATGACTATGGTGGATCATGATGGATTCTAGGTTTTGGGACATGCAACTAGCCATTTTTCCCTTGATCTAATGACTTTTTCCTAGTGATACCATCTTCTATTTTCATTCTACTAGCCACCTAAAGCAAGGTATAGTCAGATTTTTGATCTATTAGGGGATTTGACTTCTCCCTAACTAGGTCTTGTGTTCATCATTCAAGTTCATTTAGGGATCTTATTCTAACACACTTGAACAAGGTTTCTTTGCATATTAGCTCTTAACAATCTTAGACACACTTAAGATTACAGCTCACACACACTTTTAGGCTTCTGGTATGTATTTTTCATCGAGGTTTAATTACCAAACTTGGGGTTTGACCGAGGCAACCCCTCATACAAACAAACCAAAATTTTCAGTTTTTGTTGCAAGTATAGATCCAAAAATGAAGGTTGAAAGGTACAAGATGGAAGAGTAGATCAGAGGCTACAGATCATAATTTTTAATTTTTAGAAAGGCCTAGCAAGACCCATTCGCCTAGGGAAAATAAGTCATAGAAGGACACTTAGTAGGAGCTTTTTGTCACAGGTGCATAAAATCATAACTTTCTCAGATTTTCCAGAAGTTTGTGGATTCTGCTAGATTAAGGTTTTAAATTGATATTTCAAGTGTTACATTGCATAATTGGATTTTTTTACTATTTTTAATTTTTCTCCCAAAAATGCAGTTCAAGCTAATTTACCCTGTCCTCAGTCATAAGGAAAACAACATCTCCATCAAGGTTGACTCACCTAAGGGTTGAAAGTCAATATTTCCCTAAGGGATCTCTTTTTACTAATGAAACAAGGAAGGAAAGTGTAGGTGCATACCCCCCATTCAAAATCCATCACCCACATTTTCCCTCCATTTTATTTTGGTGAACTCGACATTGTACATCAAAAATTCTGAATTTGGAGTCCATTCAAACCCTAGATCTAAGATTTGCATTATTTTGCATTGCATTGCATTAGTTTGCATCTCATTTAGTGTTGTAACATTTCATTAGTTTGCACTCATTTAGGGTTTTAGGTTTGCATGTTGCATCCATTCAAATCTAAAAAATTCAAAAATTTGTATGCATATTACATTGATTTTGCATCGTACTTGCATATCAATGTATGTTCAATCATTCACATTCACAAATAGGATCAAAATTGCATTTCAAAAATTGTCATATTGTTCATCATTTGTCATTCATTTCACTTGCATTTAGACATCAAAATTTGGAAAAATCAGTCACTGAAACCACAGTTTATAGTTTGAAATAGGAAACCCTAGTATTGAACTTTAGGCTCAAATTTAAATTTTTGCAACCCTTGTGCTAAGACCCATTCGCCCTAGGGTAAATTAGTCCCTGTATAGGTGCTTTTTAAAAAAATTGGGTAGTAATTTGTCTCTATTTGCTTCATTTTGATCCGTTATTAAATCTGGGTTTCAGTTTCATAAATCAAAAAAATCTATCATTGTTTGCATTAGGTTCAATTGGTCAAATTGAGTGCATTATTTTAAAATCAAAATTGGCATTAAAAGACATCAATTTCAGGTTTGTGCCTAGCATAATCAATACATTATCTTGTTTAAAATCTAAAAATTTCTCTCTTTTTACATACTTGTATTGCACTTCATATTCTAGGGTGTTTGATTGCATTTATCTAGTGCCTATTCTCCATTTTGGGTGCACTTAGGTTTGGTGATACTTGTATGAACTTCAAAACCTAGTTTCCTATTACCAATACTATAGTGAGACGTAGTTCGAGACTCATGCCATCCTGTGCTACCACACTCACTGTGGATTGTGAGCTTTCCAACTCTTTCACTCATATTTTTGATACTAGTCAACCCACTATGGACCGTAGCTTTGATACCTCGTTTCCCATGACCACCCTACCCACAACCAATGTGATTGATGTTGACACAATGGTTGCTAATGTCCCTTAAGAAGAACTAAGACAAATGGATGAAGATATAGAGAAATTGCAAAACTTTGTGAGTTATGAATACATTGATGGTACAAAAATTCCTATCATAGATAACATGAGAAAAATGATTGATAATGAACAAGGAATAGAGATTGTGCATAGCCTAGCTTATATTATTGATTAACATGTCTCTATAATGGTTAGTTGTGCTAAAAATTTGGAGTACACTCAAAGTCAAGGTGGAAATCCAATTCCGCCTTCCACAACTATGACCTTTATTCCTACATACACTAATCTAACTATTACAACAACAAAACAACCCACTAGCAATGTCAATACCACCTTAGGTATTTCCACTGAGAATCCCTTTAGCTTTGTGCATTCAAATCTCATATCTCCTAATTCATCTCCCCTCACAAACTTACAATTCACTTGTCCTCCAAATACATATACACCTCCACCTTATTTACCTTCATCTCACAATACAACCAATTATCCCATCCTTAGTTGGGTAAACCCACAAAATTGGTTTACAATTCCTTTGAGGAAGGAAAATTTGATTTTTGGGTGGAAAACACTTTAGGGGGTTCGCTAGAACCCCCTAAAGGGTTCGATAGAACCAGGGGGGTTCAAGCGAACCCTCCTTTAATGGGTTTATTTTTTAATTGCATTAAAGGGGGATTCGCTAGAACCCCCCTTTTCCCCCCTTCTCCCCCTCTGGCACCAAAACTCTCTAGATTTTTTCCCTTCAAAGCTTGAGTTGAGGATGAAAATGGAGGAGACTTCATAAACCCAACTGGATGATGGTAGTTCTCAGAACGAGCTATCCAATGAATATAATTTTAATATGTTTCGGTTTTATTATGTATTTGTTTTTTTTAGTGTGATTAAACATAGGTTTTTCACCGAAAATCAAGCTCTTTGTTTTGCACATGTGGAAAAATAACAGATTATCAATTATTTTTTTGAAAAATATTAGTGCACTAGATATTGATGTCCTTGATCTAGTAAAAAAAAATTGAATTTCTAAACATACAAAAAATTTTATGTTGTATACGGTTCGCCTATGTTTGAATTGTAATTGGTTTGACTTCGAAACTTGATTAAGGAAAATATATTCAATAAATCATATAAAACCAAATGAAAGTGCTAGATATCGTAGTTACAAATCTAAATTCAAAAAAAATAAAATTTTATCCTTAATGGAAAAAAATTATGTTGTATACAATGAGCATCACTCCTTAAAAATGGTGTTTACTAAAAAAAAAACTAGTTTTCGAAGGGGATGGAAAAAGAAGTGCAATTTGATTCCAAAAAAATTGAAAAAAAAATATTTAAAATCTATAGACAAAATGTCACAAATTACTAGTTTGCATCATCTTCAAATTCCTCACGGTTTAGCTGCTATAGGTGCCCGAAAGTGAAGATTTAGTTAGAAAAAATTAGTTCAGTGTTTAGTTTGGCCAAAAATTGTAAACCAGTATTGTGGGATCACCAACCAACTCTTATAAAATGTTTCATCCCTCCAACAACAAATTTCCACATTGAACCAAAGTCAAAATGACCAACCTTCACAATATATCAAAATAAACCCTTTATCCTTGGAGATATTGAGAGCACAAATGTCATAAGGCATAAAGATTCCTAAATTTGAGAAATATGGTGGAAAAGGAGACCCTAGTAACCATGTCTCGGCATATACAACCTTATGTAGTGACTTCATTTTTTAGGACAAGCTCTTGGCTAAACTTTTCCCTAGATCCTTGAAAGACATTACCTTGGAGTGGGTTTGTTCCTTACCAAATAACTCAATTAGCTCATTCAATGAGCTTGTTGATGCCTTTCTTAACCATTTCCAAGTGCACATGGCTCCCAAGATGACCTTAGTTGATTTAATGCAATGTAAACAAAAAAAAGATGAAAAGGTCACCGATGTTAGAGCACGATACCAATTGCTTTACTCACAAATCAAAATTAAGATTCTTGATGCTAACCTTCAAAGAAAGTTCATAGAAAATTTGCATACCAATAT